>JAZKJV010008575.1:600000-835501 GCA_037367405.1 Ottelia alismoides
CGAAATCACAGGTAAGTATCTCTTTCTTTTCCTTTATTTTTTTTATCTCATAAAATCTGTGCGTTAATTTCATTCTACGATTCATCGATCCGTACGGTTATTTATTTTGATCGATCCAGATTTATCTGACTGCAACGAAATCGTTAATTCGACACCATTAAAAGGATAAAATCCGGGACAATCAAATGGCACTATTGCCGGGGAGGTGAATGGCTTAGGATCACTTTAGAAAATTAGATTTACGTTTTCCATTCATTCGGGTAGTCTGACCCCCGAACCACTTTGTAGTTATTCCATTTTTTCAATTATTTTTCTATTAATTTATTTTTTATTTTAACTATCTCTTCTAACATAATTTTTATCTTTTTGTGCCAGGGTCCGATGGACTTGGAGCGGCTTTCTTGAAGTCGACGCATCTCGAAGTGCATCGGAGGCCGATAATTCGTGGATCAAGTCGGTTGTTGAGACGCCAAAAAGATTTTCATTTTTTGTTAACTTGTAAAAAAAGTGTTTGCATTTCCAGCGGTTCCCATTTGGGTTCTCGTGCATGTAAGTCATAATAAAACGAGTCCCTACGTGCTGTGTGGTTGCTTAACGTAGGATAAGACCTGCACTTGCATCTCTTAGAGCTCTCTTAGGACTGTTTATGCTCGTAATATCTAGGACCACACTTCACACTTAAAAGACACACTTAGATGCAGGACTTTAGCCAAATTTGAATTCGTTCTTCACTCGCTAATAGAACTGCCTGTCTTGGAGCGGCTTTTCTTAATTGCATCCATTTAGTGTAAAAATTTTAATTCAGTATTGCATCTCGCATTGTAGAGAGCTGGAGGCACTGCAAGTCTTCTTACTCAAGCATTCATCATCGTTTTCTCGCTTGCGTCGGCTTTTTCCGATTCTCTCTCTCGATTTTTCTAACATAGGATAAAGGAATTGGGACTGGACGGTAGATGTGATTACTTGTGTGGATTAATTACAGTGACAACTAATGTCTAAAATCGGGACTGTTAATTGAATTGGACCAAAAATATTTAACTAAAGTTAACCCTTATTTGCGGGAGAGCAACCCCAACATTGATTTCAGGCTTAGTGAGGGTACAAAGTGTGTATGCACACCATAAGGCAGAGGCAAAATCCCCGCCTTCCATATCACGTACCCCGATCTGAGCAAATATCACAAGCTGAATTATGGGTTCAACTTACCAGCACCAAGTAGCCTCTGCCTACTCCGGTAGGTAGATAGGGGCGAACTTGCGGTGCACCGCGACAAGTTGCTAGTAGCCTCCGCCTGCTCCGGTAGGTATATAGGGGCGAAGTTAAAGCCCTGTCAGCCTTCGCCTACTTTGGTAGGTAGATAGGGGCAGGTCCTTGAACTCTCAGCTAGGGATAGGAGCGAAAAAAGGAAGGGCGTTGATATCTTAGGTGACAAATTAAACAGGGGAGACGCATCTGTCTTTGAGCCGACTTCCCTATAGGTCGCGTAACTCTTGCTATTTGTCTGAAAAATCACACTTAAAATCAACCAGATTAATCAGACTCAGTTTCGGGTCCTTCACCATGTTGAGTGTGAACTCAGGGTTTAATCTTACGTTTGTCTTTGTGTTTGTCTGTGTGTGTTATCCTGTGTAGTTGCACGTTTTCTACCTCGATCTGCTTACATTCATCTTTTCCTCCTCAAGATGTCAGGATATTGGTCCCCATACCCTGTGACCTCTGGTCATTCCTCCTCAACCATATACCGTTCATCTTCACCTTCTCCTTCTTCCATGTATCCTCCGCTATCCACGGGAGACCCTTACTCGTGGTCGGATCCACGTCAACCCGATTATGAAGTCAGAACTTCGACTGACTTCTCCACTTCTTCGCATTTCTCACCTACTCCATATTCTAACACTCCGGTCCACTTCCATCCTGGGCTGATTGTTCTTATTCTCGAGAGCTTGCTGGAATCAATGAACCATATGAAGAGCAAGTCACTGCTGAGACAAATGACTGGCAGAATAACATGGTTGATCGAACATACCGAATAGAAAGGCATGCACCTTATGATCTTCCTGACTTGATTGACCCTAGTAATCAAGCCTACATTAACCAACCTTCATACCACACATTCGAAGAGCCTACGGGGGATTGGACTCATGAATTCAATCTACGAGCCCCCTCTTTATTGACTCCATCATATGAGGCTCCGACCAATATTTGTCATTTGGATGGTCCATACTCGACCTAGCATTACATGCCGGAGTCTAGCTATGTTGAGTATGAGACCCCAATATCTCAACAATATCCTCCAATTGATCAAAACTCAATCATGATTTGTCATGAGAACATTTTGGAGGATGACATTTCTCGAGTTATCGTGAAAAATGAATCATTTGGTAACAAGTTGAGAGATGTCATGGAAATATTGCATTCAATTTCTGCCAGCCTGGGTATGAAAGTGGAGAAGGAAGTAAGTAGATTTGATGTTGAAAACCTAGCGAGCATTAGGGAACCCACACCTTTGTACAAATGGAGTCCATTCTACCTCCCTCTTCTACTAACCACTTGCCTTCCAATCCAGAGTCTGATCATGCATCCATCAAAAATATAAAAAAAATGAAAATTCCAAAAATACCAAAAAAATTGAAAAACGAAAATGACTTAAAAACTTTGGATGTTGCCATAAGGGAAGCACTCGATGAAGAATTGATTTTTAAACTTCCCTTAATAAAGGCCATAGATCACTTCCCTGTCCTCAAGAGATTTGTAAAGAGTAAATTGATGCCCAAGAGGTCGGGCAATAAGAGGACAAGCACTGAAAGACACATAGTGTCTGTGGCCACCTCCTTAGTGATGGGGAGAAAGACCAAGAGCCGCAGAGTGAAGCGGTTGCCCCGAGTTGAATGTGAAATCAACGACACTATCTTTACCCATGCAAGAATCGATGATGAATCCCCTATAAATATCCTCCTGACCTCTGTGTTTGACAAGCTCAAACTCATGCCAATCAGAAAGTCCAGAGAGATCGTTCAGCTGGCTGATCGATCTATCAAACGGTCGAGAGGAACCATTTCAATCATCATAACTTTCCAAGGTGCTCTACTCCATGTAGACTTCACAGTCATTGACATTGAGCATCGAGGAGAGTTCACCCAGTCTCCGATTATTCTCGGGAAGCCGTTCTTAGCCTTGGCTAAGGTGACTATAGATTGCGAGACTCGGGAAATCGATTTTACAGCATTGGGAACGCTTCGACCTCACCCATTCTTTGATACACTTTACTCTAAGGTGACTCGCATATCTGCTGACAGTCGTGACCATCGAGAGGTAGATGAGTCCCACCTCTCTACTACACCTGAGAAACCGACTGTCCATATGACCGTTGGTTCAGAGACTCCCCACACCTCCACTTCATCAACTGCTTGCACCACCACCATGATAGCTTCTAAGGAGGGCTCACGACCAGAAGCTATCATTGAGTCGGACATGACCTTTGTTGATTGCCTTGACCATTTTGATGATCCGACACAAGAGCTCAATAATGCCAAGCCAACTGAGATCACTAGCACCTTCTCGAGACATGTGCTGACCCTTCAAGAATATTACAATCTATATGATGACTCGTCTGATGAGAAACCCAAGGTCAGCACCACACCACATCCCAGACTTTCAAAGGAAACAACCAAGACTAAATTGACTTCACATCAAAACACGGTTGCTACCTCCTCTAGTCAATTATCTAGTGAGAGGAAGTCGAGAATAGATTCCTCGATATGTTCCCCTAAACCCCTTAAGACGCATCGCTTTCCTCTCCGTCTTAATGATTCAGGTTCTAGAAAACCAACTAAGAAAGTTTCCTTCAACATATCGGAGAAGGAATTCTCTGAGGAGTCCTCATCTAGTCCGGATAAGGTGATTTATATGAGTGAGCTCAGTTCGACTGTTCTTAAGCCGTATCTAAGCAAGCAGTCGTGTGTCGATCCTCGTTGGACGATCCCTTCACCTCACTATTATTCATCTGAGGACGATTCAAATAGCGACACATATGTATATTGCCAACCTCCTCGCTCCCGCAAGAAGGTTCGTCACAAACCTTCTTGACCCTTGTATATTGTCACTCCTCCTTGTATATATTTTCCGTCCCTTCCCAGTGATTCGAATCACTCACCCTGGCTCCATATCGTTTCATTTTATGACTATACTTAGGATGACCAGATCCTAAGTATAGGGGGAGAGTGACCCGAGTCTCTTCACCATTCGATGTACATCCTCCAGAACCCATCTATCCTCATACTCACTCATGTCCTATACTTAGGCCGACTAGAGCCTAAGTATAGGGGGGACCGATGCCCATCATGTATATATTCTCATCCATTTCCCCTCTTAACCTTGCCCACCCCATTTGTTGTTCTTCTTCTACACTTAGGCTGCCCGAGCCTAAGTATAGGGGGGCGGAGCGACTTCTATACATTTTGTTATTTTAGCTCTTCTACGCTTAGCACGAGCCATATCTTTTTCCTCTCTTTTCGTGCTCTGAGGACATAACACATGCTAAGTATGGGGGCATGCATATATTACATATATACTTTACCCATAGCTCGTACTTTCGCGTATTTTCGCGTATTTTTGTATATATTATGAAACAATTATGGGTGGGTAAAAATTAATTTTTTTTAAAATACATTATATTTGTAATACTTGTAAAACTCTTGTAAAATCGGTAAAAAAATATAAACTACATGTATGCTTGTATATTGTACAACACTTGTATAATTTGTATAATACTTATAAAACTCTTGTAATTTGTTGTCACATAGGAGGTATACCAAATTTTGAAAAAAAACACACAAAAAAACAAAAAAAACAACAAAAATAGGCTTCTTATTAACTCGTGCATATCATCCTTGCATTTCAAAAAAAAAGTGTCTTTCATAGCATGTCATCAACATCTCATCTACATACCTGACATATGCAATGTGAAAAGCTAGTGGGTTCTGAACCATGTTATGAATAGATGTTGAGGATGGATTTAATTTGACCTTAATCCACCTAATTTCAGAGGAACCTTATAGGAACTGGAGTTAAGATTTTTCAGGTCAAGTGACTTAATTCTTTGAGTCTGCAAGTCTATGTCCACATGTCATCTTGATTGGTCTAAGTAGAATAATTCGTAAACATGCATGATTCTTTTATACAGTTACCTAACTTGGACAAGCACCATGCACGCATCTCTTCATTGATGAGGTGGTGAGGTAGAATCCTTTGGCTTGGAGTAGCACACGGGTGGAAACATCCATCCTCCTCTAGGGAGGGTAGTGCATCTCAACCTAGTCTGGTGGTGTTGACATCTAAGGACGGGATGTTGTGGGTTGCAATAATGCTTCAAAAGAGGGATAGTCTACTGGCTCAAGACGAAAAACTCCTGATGTACATGCTGCACCTTGTATATAGTTCAGAAAAAAAGAGAAAAAAAAAGAAAAAAATGCAAAAACTCCAAAAATTTGGACAGGCCTGAGTGAAAAAAAAAACTGCCCGCCGGAGTATGTATATTAGCAAGAAGTTTGCAGCTGGGTGACTTGGCTACACTAGTCAGGCATCCTGGGTTAGGTAGCTATACTGGCTACCGTCCATTCTTTTCTCTCCACCTCCTCCTCTTGAGCTGGTCGCACTTGAACTTAGAAAGGAATACCCCACTCCTCGAGGAAAGAGTTGCTAGACAGGAGAATTAGAGTTACCTTATTAGAGGAGGCTGGTTCTTTGCCATTTCTGATGTGGAGAGCTATTTTTCACTTACACGGTACAAGTAAGATTCATAGTCATCAGAAAATTCGCATATGAGGATTTGTTCTGACCTGACTGTTGAGGCGTCTTGAATAGAAGACTTGTGGAACTTAAAGTCTGTTAGGTCTTAAATTCAGAACCCAATAAGGTTCCACAACATTATTAATCTAGATGTCGAGTCAAGCTCCATTTTCACCTTTTGTTCATGACCTTGGTATGGAACCCGATCTCATTTCACTTTTGTATTTCAATTTAGTTGCTCGGGGACGAGCAAGGTTTAAGTATAGGGGGTTGATGAATATGTGATTCATCACTCTAAAAGTAGAAAATAGAGCTTTGTTGCCGAGTAATTAGCTGCATATTTCCACTTATATTGCATAATTAGCATTCATGCATGCATAAATAATATTTGCATTTTAGTATTCTTATCTGCATTAAATAAGAAGCCCAATTCACTTGTAAAAATCACTTGTATATTCACCATAATACCCTATTTGTATTTATTTTATACTAACTCCAAATCCAATAAAACCAACTCTATAGTGTATATATTACTAACACTAATTAAAGAAAAATACGAAAAAAATACTAACTTGTAAAATTGGCCAATAAAACCCGAGTCCAAGTTTGAAACTAGGAGCCTTAAAACACACATATCTCTCTCATACAGTGTCTGATTTAGGTCTACTCATTTTACAGTAATATACATTCAAAGACCTTTAAAACAAGACCAATTTCATTAAAAATGGAGATCTTATGTGAAACTTGGATTTTGGGTCCCTATTGTATATTGTACATATTGACCAAAATGCCTTTGTATTATCTTCTTATTTTTTAATTATTAAAAATACAAAAATTTGATTAAGTTGTTAATATTCATTTCATATTTTCTCTATTTTTATTTTAATTTTTCTCTTAATTAAAAATGGCAAAAAACTGCAAAAGATTAAAATGCAGTATTTTATATCTATAAGGTACCACCCAAAAATACATTTTGTATAGATGGCTTCTTTTGATTTTCGACCCTTCATTAAAGTTGTAGATCTCGTCGAGAATAGCATTTTGCAGAGCAATTAATTCTTTATCATTTTGATATTTATTTGCATTTTTTGTGAGCAATTGAGAATTTATTAAAAATCAGAGTTTGAAATTCAGTGATTTTTTTACCCATTTTCGCTCTGAAATTTGCACAAATAAATATTGCTCCGAAAATTGTGAAAAAATTTGGATGATGCCTCTAGTTGTATTTTAATTACTATCCAGGTTCCATCCAAATTGGAGTTGTCTTTTGCATAAAATAAATTCCTTAGCGATTTAGGTAAATGATTTTTAATTAAATCCAAGAAGACTATTTTTGAGAAATTTCAATTCAGTTGGATTCCTTATTAAAATATCTAATCGAGAAAATTCTTTCTCTGGATAATTTTATTTTGTGGATTTATTCAAAATTAAGTACTCACAGTCACTCTATTTTTAGCGAAAAATTCATAACAAATCATAAAGTGTCAGAAAATTCTTAAAAAATAGTGTAACGTTCTTTCATCGTATTTCATTTGTAGACATTTTTTGTAATTTTTGCATTTCATTTGCATGAAAAATTACATAAAAATCCCAAAAAAGATTGTATTTTCATTATTGCATTCTAAATCCAAAAATTCCAAAAAAATACATTTTGCATTAATCGTTGGATTTGGTTTACAGGAAAAAATACAACTTGGTCAATTTGGACTAATTTCATATTAAAATTATTTTTTTCTAAGTTGTTGATTTTCTTAATAACCTAGTTCATCCGCATCGGTGCATCTGCATTTTTATTGCATAAAAAAAAATCCACTTGTAAAACCATGATCTAATTCTTCTAATCTGATCCGGAGTTGTTCCTTTGCCTCCTTGAGTCGGCCCTAGGGCTTGCCCAGGTTAAAAAGACATAAAACCACGTGTTAAATCATTCATCGATTCATCGATCTGTGCAGTTCTTTTTTATCGATCCGAATTTATCTGACTGCAATGAAATCATTAATTCGATACCATTAAAAAGAGTAGATTCTGGGTCAGTCAAGGATGACGATGATGATGGTGGTGCTGACGCCACCAAGGACATTGATCCAGTCGATGGTACTAAGGTCGTCGCTTCTCCAGATATAGAGGGTGGTACCGATGCCACCAGAGTTCCAGATGCTGAGCCAGAGTGCGATGTTGATGCTGCGGTTCCTGATGCCGTGGGTGGTACTGAGGCCACCCCTTCTTCCAGTAGTGTTTTCTCCAATTTCTGTACCCCGGGACTATATGAAAAACATCAAAAAATTAATAAAGGAAAGGTTTCTTCATCTTCAAGTCCTTATGTGATGATTGATGATACTTGTATGGATTCCATGCCTTCACAGCAGCAGGAACCTCTTCCTAGCCCTCTATTTGAGGAGGGCCCAGCCATCCCCTTCCCCCAAGCACTTCGCTTGGCTAAGGGGAATAAAAAAATCCAAAAAAAAGATCAGCAACTAGAGTTCAGCCAGCAGATGATTGATAGGTTCCATATCCAGCTGACTCTACAGGATGCACTTGAGAACATCCCTCTCTTCCAAAAGAACTTGAGAGAGAAGACCACTATCCACAGGAAGAAGAGGAACCATCAGGCAGAGATCCATATGCTGACTCGTGCCACTTGCTTCACTATCTAGAACCGTCTGCCAGCCAAGAGGCCAGATGTATGAGCTCCCTATGTTAGATGCCATATTCATGAGCAGAGGTTTGACCGTACTCTATTAGACATCGTCTCTTCTATCAACCATTTTCCGGCAGCCTTACTCGACCAGTTCGAGTTTGTCCCTCTTCGACAGAGCAGGACACCCCTTCACTTTGCTGATAGATCTGTTAAGAGACCGAAGGGGTTGTTAAAGGATGTGGTCGTCACAATTCAGGGCCTGAAAGTCCCCGTGGACTTCGTTATGTTGGACATGGAGATCCCTGAATCTGATACCCCCATCATTCTAGGACATCCATTCTTGGCCACAACCAAGGCGGTGTCCGACCATGATAGCGGAAAGGAGTACTTTCACATCGAGGGTGAGAGTATAATAATATTGACGATCGATGAGACCATAGCACGAGACTCAGCTTGCTAAGAGCAGTTTAGTGATGCAGAGCATACAACAGAGGCAGAGCGAGATGTCCACTAGGAGTGCGACTTTGTGATCACTGATGATGAAGCCGCTTGATCCGATCTCGTTTCACGAGCCCTTCTCTCACCTTCAGATGCTACAGATCCACAGTTTCCAGCAGAGGAGAGTTCAGAGAGCACACTCTTGGCAAAGGACACAGATGAGGCTGACGATCGTGTTCAGGACAGCGAAGCAGAGTATATTTCTTGTGATTCCGATTCAGATCCCTCAGACTCAGACATAGATTGGGCAGAGTTTGATGATTTATTACCTTGTCTGATTTCCATCGAGCCAACAACTAGGGTGGAGGCCATGCTAGCACTGAGTACATATATACCAGCAGGGCAGTCTTCACCAGTTTTGTATGATCAGCCAGAGTTCTCTCAGTCAGATCTGGTTGCATTCACTCAGACCTTTCAGAAGCCAGATTTGCCAGCTCCCAGTTGCCCTCAACTGAAGCCTTTGCCGCAGTCTCTCTAGTATAGATTCCTCGCGGGTGAGCATGAGATGTACCTAGTCATTATCTCGACAGATTTGACAGGAGAGCAAGAATCTCGATTGATGGAGGTTCTTGAAAAGAACCGTAAGGCAATCGGATGGAGCGTAGCTGATCTCCAGGGTATAAGTCCGGCCATGTGCTCTCACCATATCTATCTCGAAGAGGACGCGGAGTCGTCACGTGAGTTCTAGCGACGATTGAACCTGAATCTTCGAGAGGTAGCCATCAAAGAAATATCGAAATGGCGGATCGTCGATTTTATCTACGCCATCTCTGACTCCAAGTGGGTTAGTCCATTACATGTGGTGCCCAAGAAGACGGGCATCACTACAGTTGGGAGTGAGTTTGGAGAGGAGATAGCTACCTGGGTACCCACTTCTTGGAGGGTCTGTGTGGACTATAGACGATTGAATCAGGACACCAATAGGGTCATTTCCCGCTGCCTTTTATTGATCAGATTATAGAAAGGCTAGCTGGAAAGAGTCATTACTGCTTCCTTGACGGGTACTCCAGATACAATCAAGTGGCCATAGTTCCCGAAGACCAGGACAATACGACTTTCACCTGTCCATTTAGGACTCATACTTTCAGATGGATGCCCTTTGTTCTATGTAAAGCCCCAGCGACATTGCAAAGGTGCATGTTGTCCATATTCTCGGAAATGGTGGGTAACTGTTCAGAGGTCTTTATGGATGACTTCTCGATCTACGGTGATGGGTTTGATGCTTGTCTTGATTGCCTAGACTGGGTTCTTCAGTGTTGCATAGAGGTTCATCTTGTCTTATCTTGGGAGAAGAGTCACTTCATTGTGACTCAGGGGACGGTGCTTGGTCATACCATCTCCAACAGGGGCATGGAGGTTGATCGGTCAAGGTGGATATCATCAGGAAACTCGATCCACCGTCCAACTTGCGATAGTTACGGTCTTTTCTGAGGCATGTCGGTTTCTACCGACGGTTCATTCATGATTACAGCAGGATTGCTCGACCGTTGATTGATTTGCTGATGAAAGACACCGAGTTCATTGTAGATGATAAGTGTCTTGCATCATTTGAGACTCTCAAGAGCTTAGTTGTTAAGGCTCTTGTCCTTCAACCACCTGATTGGTCTCTCCCATTCGAGATCATGACGGATGCCTCCGATTTTGCCGTAGAGGCAATGCTAGGACAAAGGAGGGATGGAGTACAATTTTCCATTCACTACGCTAGCCGTACATTGGATGTCGTGTAATGGAATTATACTGTTATAGAGAAAGAGATGCTAGCTGTAGTGTTTGCCTTGGATACATCTCGATTATATATTCGTGGATCCAAAGTGATTATCTTTACTGACCATACCGCTATCAGGAACCTCATGGCTAAGAAGGATGCCAAAGCGGAACTGACTAGATGGATCCTTCAGCTCCAGGAGTTTGATATTGAGATTAAGAATAAACCCGGAGTCAAGAAGGTGGTGGCGGATCATCTCTCCCGATTAGAAAATCTTGAGGAATTTGAGCAGACTGATCCCATTATAGAGACTTTCCCAGATGAGGCAATCCTTGCTATCGCCTCGCTCCCATGGTACGCCGACATTGTGAAATATCTTGTTACCAAGAAAGTTCCACAAGGTTGGCCCAGGTAGCGACTTGAGACTTTCCTGGCAAAGGCCAAGTCCTACCAATGGGAGGATCCCATCCTTTATCATGAAGGAGGGGATAGAGTCTGGCATCGGTTCATTCCTCAGGAGGAGCACCATAGCATCCTCACATACTGCCACAAGCTTGAGGCAGGAGGGCATCATTTTGGGAGGAGAAAAACACAGAAAGTGCTCCAATCCGGCCTATGGTGGCCTACCCTCTTCAAGGATTCTGATGAATTCGTAAAGAGGTGTACTGACTGTCAGAGGATGGGCACTTGTGGACAGTGTGATATGATGCCGATACATCCCATTCACTTCTGTGAGGTTTTTGATGCACGGGACATCGATTTCATGGGTCCATTCCCTAGGAGTCAGGGATTTGAGTACATTCTGTTGGTTGTTGACTATGTGAGTCGTTGAGTTGAGGCCATTCCCGCCCGAACTGCAGATGCTAAGACTGTTTGCAAATTTTTGAGGAAGAATATCATTTCACGGTTCGAGGTGCCTAGAGTATTGATATCTGATGGGGGTATTATTTTATCAACGACAAGGTAAAGGCCCTTGCTATCGAGTTCAGTATAGACCATCGAGTTTCCATTCCGTGTCATCCTCAGACCAATGGTCTTGCTGAAGTATCGATAGGGGGATTAAGACGATATTACAGAAGGTAGTCCGTCCAGGCTGAAAGGATTGGTCACATCTTTTGGACTCGATCTTATGGGCATATCGGACTTCCTTCAAAACTCCTTTGGGTACGTCTCCATTTCATCTCATTTATGGAAAGCCCTGCAAGTTACCTGTTGAGATGAAGCATAAGTCTTTGGGATGTCACTGATATACTATTGGATCCAGAGAGTATAGAAGATCAAAGGAAGGCAGAATTGGCAGTCCTGGAGGAGCTTAGAGATAATGCCTTTTCAAGCAGCCTACAGTATAGGGAGCAAGTAAAGATATGGCATGATTCTCATATCAGCCATAAGCAGTTTGAGCCAGATCAGAGAGTATGGTTGTTTGATGTCAGGCTTCGATTATTTATAGGGAAATTACAGAGCAAGTGGAAAGGACCATACCTGATCCAAAAGGTGCATGGTGATGAATACCCATTCATCACTCTTTATTCTTATATTTTAGCTACAAAAACCTTTGCAAATGCATGTAGATATATGTAAATACAAATAATTACCAAAAGCATGCATTGTGTAAAAACCTATAATTAGCATGTTTTTGTGCAAAAATAAAAGAATAAAGATTAAAAATAAAAAGAGGGAAATATTTAGAATAAATATTGAGCAACCTAACCCAAGGGAGGGCTCAGCATGGGCCTGACCGCATAAAAGCCAAAGTAGAGGGAGATAGGGGCTCTTGTGTAAATATTTGTGTAAATAAATAAAAATATATTTTCCTCACCAAAAAGATGATTGTAAATACTTGTATATATTTATGAATATAAAAACAAAAGATAAAAATATAAAAATTAAAAAGGAAACAAAAAACATCACCTTCACCATGTACATAAACCACACTTATGTATTTATTTAGCCTTGTAAATATATAATTAATTATTATAATTTTTGTAAATAGTCTATGTTATATATTGTAAATAAATAAAATAAAAACAATTAAAATCAAAACAAAATAAAAATAGAAAAATTAAAAATACAAAAAGACATTGTACATATACCATGTATATAGATATATATATGTATTTATTTTACCTATGTATATAAATAATAAAAATAAAATAAAAACACCCTTTTATTCCTTATTCTAGTCTATAAATAAATAAAATATAAAATAAGGATAAAATTGTATAAAAATAATAATTAAAAATCAAAAATCAAAACCCTATATATTGTATATACCTATATATAGTACATACTATGTATATAGCCTATTTTCATTTCAGAAAAATTATTAAAAATCACAAAAAAATAGAAAAAAATAAAATAAAAATAGTTTGTGTTTTGAGTTTTTACAAAATCGGGCCCTAGCTACCTTAATTTTGAGCTTCAAGATCCTGCCACGTGGCCCATCCTCATTGGGTCCTGGGGATGTTGACCGCCCGGTCAACTGGCCCCCCCAGGACCACTTCCCACGGGTCTGAGCTCCGGACCCGACTTCTCCTATTTCTACCCGCTCAACCCGACACCCATCTCCTTGAGTCCCGGGTCTGAATCCTTCCCCTTGCATCCGACATCCTCGCCGGAGCCGCTCCCTCGGGATCCGCGCGCTCCTGAGCTTGCCCGGACCCATCCTTCTCGGACCCCTACTCGTATATAGCTGCAGCTCCGCCACCTTCTCTCTCCATCTTTGGCCATTTGCTTCGTTCTCTAGTGAGCTCCAGAGAGAGTGTGAGGTGACAGCTCGCATCCCCGACCTGTTGCAGCGAGGAGAGCCGGCAAATCCATTGATCCGGCGACGTAGCCACCGCAGCTCCGCCACCTGAGCGAGCTTCGAGCCTCGGGCCGAGACGTCCCTTGAGGCCAAGACCGGGAGCTTCCCCAGCTCTGCCACAGTCTCACCGTTCACCCAGGTAACCCCTTAGGCTACCCATTTCCCTCGATTTCAGTTTTCCCCCAAATCGCGCCGCCGTCGTATTTTTCCGATTCACCCCGGTTCCGTCCACCATCCGATCATCGGACCCGACCTTCACGTTCGCCTTCGTCCGACGCACCTTCTGCACCCACTCACTCAACCCAGCTCGCACAGGAGCTGGGAACCGGGCTCCTCCGTCCACCCCCTTCGCCGGAGCTCGCCGTCCCGACGCACCAGCAACCCCCACTCCGCCTAACTGGGTCGAGGCACTTTGCCCTCGACCCGCGAGTCTTCTGAGATACTTTGCAGGTCTAGCAAAGGCCATCTGAGGCCTTTCCCGTTCAGACCAGGAGTCTCGCCTCCGCCACCCTCGTCGGAGCTCCCCCGAGCTCGGCTGGGGCATCGGAGAGCATCAGCAGCTGCGCACCTTCACGCCGGAGCTTCTTCGATACTTAGGCGCAGCAGAGGAGGCCGGAGGCGCTTCCACGAGGCCGGCGAAGTTCGCCGGCCGCCTGTTCGTCCAGGACCTCCAGCTACCGTTGATCGTCGCCTCCCGCTCCAGATCACATCTTGTCCATCCGTTCGAGGAGCTGCTTCCACCGTCCGATCTTTGGAGGATCGACCGCAGCCGTTGGATCACCAGCCACTTCGCTTCCACGCCATCCGATCAGCCACGTGGCAGTCATCCAACGCCCCCTCTTAATAAAGGGTAAATTACCCTTAGGCCCCGCTTTTATTTTTATTTCGTTTTAGTCCTGTAAATGTTAAAATCAGTTGTTTAGTTTTAGGTTAATTTGCACATTGGACCCTGAGCTTTAGTGTGTTTGCATTTATACCCCTACCTGTTGTGAGCCACGTGCTTCGTCACGTGTTATTTTGGTGTATTTGCAGTAGATACCCTTGTGTTTCTGGATGTTAATGAAAGAATGAAACCATTTAGATATTTGCACTTATACCCCTGTGCGTGATTTATTTACACATTTGCGATATTTCTTGGGTTATTTGCAGATAGGACCCCTGGACTTTTGGTACCTGTTACCAATAAGTCCTCGGGACTTATTTTTCTTACATTTAGGTCCCTGAGTGCCCCAGGCACGCGTGTGGTGCGTGTTTTGCTGGGTTAATTGCATCGGGACCCCCAGAACTTTGGGTATTTGCATTTCAGTCCCTGTGCACAGTACCCTACCTTTGTTTTTGAATAAAATATCAAATCACCTCCAAATCCAACGAAAATTTGACACATGGCTCCTGCCATGGTGTAGGATTTTTGTAGATTTTTGAGGACATTTTTGATCTTGTTTGATATTTTCAAAAATTCAAAAACCTATATTTTTGTCACTGTCTAGTTTGAAAAGTCACAAAAAAATTATAAAAACTCCCCTAAAAATTCCACAAAAATTGTCTACTGTTTAGTTTAGTGTGTTTGATTTTCTAGCCAATTTTGGCTATTTTTCATTACTGGAAAACACTAAAAACTTAAAAACACTAAAAAACCCATAAAAATTCTAGTAAATAAATTAAAAATCCAAAAATAATAAAATTGGTATCTGATTTTTCCTTGTTTTATCTACTTTATAGGAAAATTACCTCCAGGCCATTTTGAGGCCCTTAGATATTTTATCTAGGGATTTTTGCTTGGCTGGACAGTACCACTGTTTTTAGCTACTGTTTGATTTTTAGAAAATAAAATAAACATCAGAAAATTATCAAAAATTCACCAAAAATACTAAAAAATATAAAATACATAAAAACATTTTTGGTTTAATTTTTGGTTGATTTTTGATGCTTTGAATAATTTGTTGAAGTGTGCTTCTCCTTTGTTTTCTTATTTTCTTTATATATTAAAAATCCAAAAAAATATAAAAATAATTAAAAACCACTAAAAATATTTTGTTCTTTTATTTTCTTTATTTTTACTACTTCGTAGGCCTCTCGGCCAACCCGTGCTCCTTGAGTTTGACCCTGGGTGCTATACCAGGTTAATCACATAGCAGGACCGCTTTTCGTATTTTGATCGATTTATCTATTTCGGGTGGTTCATTTTTCTTGATTTAGCGCATCTGAGCGACCGAGGTCGCAACGACCATTTTTGTAGCTTTACCTTAGTCGTTCGGATCGCTTATCAGAATGGCACCATTGCCGGGGAGCACGGCTTAGTAGTTTTATTTTTCCTTTAGTTTTTATTTTCGCGGCTTTTCGCGGCTCTTTCAGAGCTCGCGGCTTTTTCGCGGCTTTTGTTCATATTTCATTTTGTTTTATTTTGTTTTATTTTCTTTTTCTTTTATTTTTGTTTTTGTTTTCTTTTGTGTATTTATTTTATTTTGCATTTTTGCATATATACCCTCATTTTCTTTCATTTTATTTTTCTTATTATTTGCTTATTTTTATTGGTCTGACCACTCTGTTTTCTCTTGCGAGGGCCCGAGGACCGAGGCGGCTGATTTCGAGAAGCCGACGCAACCGCGGGATTCGGAGGCGGCTCCTTTCTGTACGGAGTCGCAGGAGAGAGTGAGAGAGAGTTGAGTGGGAGAGGAACTTTTTATTTTATTCCATTATTGTTGTAATAATACAGGACACTCTCAGAGACACTTGGACATTTGTGGACTTGCTTAGTGGGTCTGTTTCGCCGAGCACCGGTGTGCTCGGGGGACCCTTAGGATTTTCGCGGTTTTTCACGGCTTTGTTTTCTTTTTATTTTCTTTCTGCCTTTTGGGTGTTTACACGGTTTTTGCTCGAGCCCCTAGACTTAGGAATTTCTGGTGATTGTGCCGTAATTAGTACGATCCCCACACCTAACTGCTTATCTGTTCCTATAGAACGATAATTGGACCTACTAAAAATCATTAATAAAAATAACCGACTCATTTGCCTTCGTAGCCTACGTGCCGCAGCCCGTCCTGTAAAGCGCTTTCTCCTACCCCCGATTTGTCGGACAGAGGAGGGACGGGCCAAGACCGGACTCTTTGGCTTGGAGGTCGGTGACCGGTTAGACGGTTCTTCGCTAGAAATTGCTCATCTAGGACTCGGCTTTCCCGTTGCATCATTTAGGTAGTTTCCTTTCTGTCTTTACATTTATGCGCGGATCATATTGCATGTAGAGTGATGGAGACAAGGTACGCATTTCTGACTTTGCATGTATCATTGATTTCATCGTGCATCGGCTTTTTCGTCTTCTCCCCCCTGTTTTGGACTAAATAACCAGGAGAACCGAAAAATTCGTTAGGCCATTTGTTTTGATTTGAAAAATACTAAAAAGAGAAACCATAAAATTGGGACTGGTTAATACTATTGATCTTAAAAACCGCTCACCCTAAAAATTTTGTCTTGGGGAGAGCAACCCCCTCATTGTATGGTTTGGATGCGCGAGAGAGTGACCCGCACCCTAGGTAGAGCCCTCTGGTGCTAGTCCCGACTGATTACCGACTCTTCCGTGCGGGCCAGTCGGTTGGGATAGCATCGGGTATCCTAACAGGTCACGTAAGCGCTCTGATATTTTGTGTGTTCACCAAATAAAATCGACAAGATAATTTGACCGAACTTTCACGGTCTTCAGCTCGCGTTGCGTTGGTGAACCGGGGGTTTGTTTGTGATCATAGTTTCTCCAGATCTCATCCGCACTACTCGCCAGATCGAGATGATGGGTAGACGGTCTCTTAGGTAGCCTCTGGCTGCACTGCTTTTGGGCACGTATACCTCATCATCTAGGTTGGCCCGCGAGAGCCGAGACCAGCTCTCCGAGCCCGAGTACGATTCCGCCCTGTTCCCTCTCGACCCCCTTTCTTTCCGACCTGAGAGACACGAGCCCGAGGAGAGATTGATTGATTTGACAGCACCTGAGTTGGGCTCGTTTGATTTTGCAGACGTCGCCATGGCCGACAATTCAGATGATCACTCCCGTCAGCCCGAGCATTTTGTACTAGACCAGGGAGCGATCAACTCCACCCTGATCGCATCACTTGAGACAGTCCAGCAGTAGTTACGCGATCAGGGGGCATTCATGATAGAGATGAGGCGAGAGTTGGAGAGGCTCAGAGCAGAGCGAGACCAACAGAGCGAGCCTGAGGAGATACCTGATGCAGAGGCACGAGCCGCAGCAGCAGCAGCAGCCGCCGCCGCAACGGCAGGCGCCGCGGCAGGAGGACCACCACGACCGATGCGGGAGTTGCACAACCCCGGATCGACACTCATGCATCATTGGGTAGTGGTGTCGGCGATCGTGGGGGACTTCAAGTTCCCCCCGAACACCTTGCAGTTACTGCCCCGTTTCCACGGACTTGCCACTGAGGAGCCCCACCTCCACCTCCAGGAGTTCCTGATGATCTGCAGCACTGTCCACGATCGCCACATGGACCAGGACACGATCCGGATGATAGCCTTCCCTTTTTCACTGGTAGATAGAGCAGCCACCTGGCTGAAGCATCTAGGGAGGTTTGTCTACACCTGGGAGCAGCTCCGCACCGAGTACTTGAACAAGTACTATCCACTCGGGCGGACGAACGCAGCGAGGGCCCTGATCAGCAACTTCTCCATGTTCCCCAACGAGCAGTTTCATGAGGCATGGGAGAGGTTTCGAGAGCTCCTAGACCGATGCCCGCACCACGACATCTCCAAGCCGAACCTAGTTCAGAGCTTTTTCAGCGGGTTGACGCCAGAGCTTCAGGGTCTGGTGAACGCTTCTTGCGGCGGGTCCTACTTTGCCAAGGACCACGACCAGGTCTGGGCCATCTACGAGGAGATGGCCGAAAACTACATGGTGATGTCCCAGACCAGGTTGTATACTCAGAGACCCCAGCCACAGCAGCCAGGACCCGTGCAGTACCAGCGGATAGCACGGGTCGATGCAGGTCCATCTAGTACGTCCGCAGTCGCAGCAGCACAGGCAGAGTCGTCCGCTGCGGACATGGGCATCATCAGCGAGAAGTTGGACCGCATGGAGCTGATTGAGAAGAAGCAGTGCCAGGGAATAGCGCAGATGGAGTAGATGGCACAGACTCTGAGCGACATGAAGACACAGCTCATGTGTCTCCAGGAGGCACAGACGGCTCCACAGCCCCGTCTTCAGTCGCGAGGCGACTCCGGCAGCAGCAGCAGCTCGTCCCAGCGCTCCAGCTCCCTACAGCAGCCTAGACAGGTTCATCTTGTACAGGCGGAGCCGTAACAGCAGCCGCAACCCATCTACCGGTCCCCACCATCTCCAAACATGCAGATGGTGGTATACCAGCCGGACCAGCCTCTGGCAGTACTCCCGCCAGCCCCCTACGATGCAGAGCCGTTGATGGATGTCAACGGGATTTGGTATGACCGCCCCCAGCCTGGGATCCGACGAGACCATCCCGGATTCAGGTGGGGGAGTGGTGGTGCCCAGCCCCAGCAGCAGCCGTCAGGTCAGGGAGGGCAGTACGGCCAGCAGAGAGATCACCAGCCGCAGCAGCAGCCCCCAGCATACCAGACACACCAGCCATCATCCTTCGTCCCTCGTCCCTATCAGCAGCAGGGACAGTCGTGCAGACGTGAGCAGCAGGCTCACCCAGCTTACCAGCATCACCCTACCTCCTACCCCCCTCAGCAGCAGTTCCAGCAGCCTCATCCCCAGAGGGGCTACCCGTCGGGCTCCCATGAGAGCCCCGCCTTGGATGACATCGCCCGCCTCCTCACGGATCAGCAAGCGACATTTAGACGGGAGATGGACGAGTTCCGCCAGGAGATGCGGGACCTTGTGAGGGGGAAGGCCGCCATTCCTGCACAGATTGAGCTGAACCCGAACAACCTCAAGAGGAAGTCTGAGCAGGTAGATTGCACTGAGCTTGCCACTCCTAGTGACCCATTTGTTGATACATCGTCGGATATGTTTGATGCTGATTTTGTTGCATTTAGGAGCGGTAGGACCCCAGCAGGCGACGACGCCTCATCTGAGCTTCACCACGAGGATACTTCAGAGGCGCCACATGAGGAGGAGAAGAGCGGTACTGAGGCCGCTCCAGATGATGATGGTGGCACTGATGCCACCAAGGATGCTGATCCCACCGGCGGTACTGAGGCCGCCGCTTCACCAGTTCGAGGAGGTGGTACTGACGCCACCAGGATAGCCGAGCCAGCCCGCGGTACTAAGGCCGCGAGACATCTAGCAGCAGCAGCAGCAGAGCCAGCCAGAGGTGGTTTAGAGGCCACCGGTGTTTGTGTTGAGAGAGATGTAGTCTTTCCTCGCCTTGATGTATCTCAGAACTTTGGTTTGAATAAAGGAAAAGGTTTAGTTTCTTCTGGTCCCACTGTGGTGCATGATGTATGTGTGGATCCGGCCGTCGAACCGTCTAGGCCTTTTCCTAGTCCTTCATCTGCGAAGGACCCTGTGATCCCCTTCCCTAGAGCCCTTCAGATGGGGAAGGGGAAGAAAAGAGAAAATGATCCAAAAAAGATAGTGCAGGAGGAATTCAACCACAGCATGATAGATAGATTCCACATCCAACTGACCCTCCAGGAGGCTTTGCAGCACATCCCCCTTCTCCAGCATTCTTTGAGAGACAGGACCACAGTCAGGAGGAGGAGGAGGAACCACACTTCAGAGATACATGTGCTGACGAAAGCCACGTGTTTTGCGATCCAGAACCGACTGCCAGCCAAGAGGCCAGATTCAGGGGCCCCGTATGTCAGATGCCAGATCAGTGAGCAGAGGTTCGACCGTACTCTACTAGATAGCGGATCGTCGATCAACCTTCTTCCGACAGCCCTTCTCGACCGCTTCGAGTTGGGCACTCTTCGACAGAGCAGGACAGTCATTCAGTTCGTTGATCGATCTGTCAAGAGGCCGAAGGGGTTATTACGAGACGTTATCGTCACGATTCAGGGCCTGAAATTCCCCGTGGACTTCGTAGTGTTGGACATGGAGATCCCTGACTCAGTGACCGATACCCCCATCATCCTTGGTCGTCCATTCTTGGCCACAGCCAAGGCGGTGACTGATCATGATAGCGGAAAGGTGTACTTTCGTGTCGAGGGCGAGAGTATACAAATAGAGACGGTCGAGGACTACAGAGCTAGAGAGAGAGCCCGCTCAGATGCGAGTACAGATTCAGAGCAGCTGACAGAAGTAGAGCCAGACATCCACCAGGACTGTGATTTTGTGATCACAGACGATGAGGCAGCTTGGGCAGATCCTGCAGCACAGACCATCCTCTCATATTCAGATACAGATGATGCCGAGATGATAGCAGAGGAGAGTCTGGAGAGCACAGCCTTGGTTCAGGATACCATAGAGGCAGCAGAGCCGGTCCTTGATCGCGACACGGATTTCAGTGATGGTGGTGCTGAGGCCACCTTGAGCTACGGTGGTACTGATGCCACCACGGTTGATACAGATCCCTCGGATTCAGAGTCTGATTGGGCAGATTGTGATGATCAGATGCCAGACCTGAGTCCACCTGAGCCTACAGATGAGGAGGAGGCAGATGCAGAGCAGACCAGAGACAGTGCAGTTGAGCAGCCTTCTCCCGAGCCAGTCTGCGAGAGTGCGCTTTCTTTCTCCCAGGCAGATTTGGCAGACTTAGTAGCATTCACTCACTTTCTTCCGCAGCCAGATTTGCCAGCACCCAGCATTCCAGAGCTGAAGCCGCTCCCTACTTCGCTGAAGTATCGGTTCCTTGCGGGCGAGCCAGAGATGTACCCAGTCATCATCTCCGCCGAGTTGACTGGAGAGCAGGAATCCCGTCTGATGGGGGTTCTTGAAAAGAACCGCAAGGCGATCGGATGGAGCGTAGCAGATCTCCATGGGATTAGTCCATCAGTGTGCTCCCACCATATCTATCTCGAGGAGGGGGCGAAGCCGTCGCGTGAGTTCCAGCGGCGACTGAACCCCAACCTGAGAGAGGTTGTGATGAAGGAAATATCAAAATGGTGGAGTGCAGATTTTATTTATCCCATTTCCGACTCCAAGTGGGTTAGCCCCTTGCATGTGGTGCCCAAGAAGACGGGCATCACGATTGTGATCAGTGAGTCGGGAGAGGAGATTGCTACACGAGTACCCACCTCTTGGAGGGTCTGTGTTGACTACAGGAGACTCAACCAGGCCACCAAGAAGGACCATTTCCCCCTGCCTTTTATTGACCAGATCATTGAGAGACTGGCAGGGAAGAGCCATTATTGCTTCCTGGATGAGTACTCGGGCTACAACCAAGTGGCCATCGCTCCTGAGGATCAGGAGAAGACCACCTTTACCTGTCCCTTCGGCACATATGCTTTTCGACGCATGCCATTTGGGCTATGCCATGCCCCTGTGACTTTTCAGAGGTGCATGCTGTCGATCTTCTCGGACATGGTAGGGGAGTGTTTGGAGGTCTTCATGGACGATTTCTCGGTCTACGGCGACGGATTCGACTCCTGTCTTGACTGCCTAGATCGGGTACTCCAGCGATGTATTGAGTATCATTTGGTTTTATCTTGGGAGAAGAGTCACTTCATGGTGACTCAAGGGACGGTGCTTGGTCATATCATCTCCAACATGGGCATGGAGGTTGATCCGGCCAAGGTTGATGTCATTAGGAAACTTGCACCGCCGTCCAATCTGAGGCAGCTACGGTCATTCCTGGGGCACGTTGGATTTTATAGGAGATTTATTCATGATTTCAGCAGGATTGCCCGACCGTTGACTGACCTCTTGACGAAAGACACCGAGTTCCTTGTCGATGACAAGTGTCTTTCGTCCTTCGTGACTCTCCAGCAGTGTGTTATTGAGGCTCCTGTCCTCCAGCCGCCTGATTGGTCTCTCCCATTCGAGATCATGACGGATGCCTCCGATTTTGCCGTAGGGGCAGTGCTGGGACAGAGGAGGGATGGAGTTCCATTTGCCATAAACTACGCTAGCCGCACATTGGATTCCGCCCAGCAGAATTACACGGTCACAGAGAAGGAGATGCTAGCCGTAGTGTTCGCCTTAGATAAGTTCAGATCGTATATCATTAGATCTAGAGTGACTTTGTTTACAGATCACACCACCATCAGGTACCTCATGGCAAAGAAGGATTCCAAGGCCAGACTGATTAGATGGATCCTTCTACTCCAGGAGTTCGACATTGAGATCAAGGATAAGCCTGGAGTCAAGAATGTGGTGGCGGATCATCTCTCCCGTTTCGAGCAGCCTGAGGAGTCTGAGCAGATTGATCCTATTAGAGATACCTTCCCAGATGAGGCGATCCTTGCTATCGCCTCACTCCCGTGGTACGCCGATATTGTGAACTTTCTCGTTGCTGGGAAAGTCCCACAAGATTGGCCCAGGCAGAGGCTTGAGACCTTCCTTGTGAAGGCCAAGTCCTACCATTGGGAGGATCCCATCCTTTACCACGAAGGAGGGGATAGCGTCTGGCGTCGATGTATCCCTCAGGAGGAACACCATAGCATCCTCACTTACTACCACAAGCTTGAGGCAGGAGGACATCATTCTGGGAGGAGAACGGCACAGAAAGTGCTCCAATCCGGCTTGTGGTGGCCTACCCTCTTCAAGGACTCAGATGAGTTCGTGAAGAGGTGTACTGACTGTCATAGGATGGGCACATGTGGACAGCGTGATATGATGCTGATGCAGCCCATTCACTTCTGTGAGGTTTTTGACGCATGGGGCATCGATTTCATGGGTCCATTCCCTAAGAGTCAGGGATTTGAGTACATTCTGTTGGCCGTGGATTATGTGAGTCGTTGGGTGGAGGCTATCCCCACCCGAGCCGCTGATGCGAGGACAGTTTGCAGATGTTTGAGGAAGCATATCATCACGCGGTTCGGGGTTCCACGAGTTCTGATTTCTGATGGGGGATCTCACTTCATCAACGACCAGGTGAAGGCACTTGCTAGCGAGTTCGGTATAGACCATCGTGTTGCTACACCTTACCATCCACAGACGAATGGTCTAGCCGAGGTGTCGAATAGGGAGATTAAGACTATATTGCAGAAAGTCGTCCGCCCTGACCGAAAGGATTGGTCACAGCTTTTGGACTCGGTCTTGTGGGCATATAGGACGTCTTTCAAGACACCATTGGGCACATCTCCCTTTCGCCTCGTGTATGGCAAGCCATGCCATTTACCTGTTGAGCTGAGGCACAAGTCACTTTGGGCAGTTACAGATATTCTGATGGATCTAGATGGTATGGGAGACCAGAGGAGGGCAGAGTTAGCTGCCCTGGAGGAGCTTAGAGATGCAACTTTCTCAAGCAGCCTACATTATAAGGAGAAAGTGAAGGAGTGGCATGATTCTCATATCAGCCACAAACATTTTGAGATTGGACAGAGAGTATGGTTGTTTGATGCGAGGCTACGATTATTTCCAAGGAAGCTACATAGCAAATGGAAGGGACCTTACTTGGTCAGAAAGGTACACGACAACGGTAGCATTGACATATCTGAGTTGTCTTCTGAGAGTACCTTTCGAGTGAACGGCCAGCGGCTCAAGCCATTTCTAGATCATGAGCCGTGGGTCGTTGATCTTGCCCCGATTCATTTTGCGTGAGATGTGGTCATTGACTCACATCTAATGCATCTCACGCCTGAGTTTCACTGATCTTCCGCCTTGTATAGATCCAGATGTCCATATCACCACATTCTTTAGTCCCACATCCCTTTCTTCATCTTATGATTATGCTATACTTAGGGTGCACTTTACCCTAAGTATAGGGGGGATGTGAGACCTTTTGGGTATTTCTTTTGTTTCTGTTTACCCCTGTTTCTGCTACCTATACTTAGGGACATTTCACCCTAAGTATAGGGGGGGGGGTAGACCCTGTACATTCTCCACTCGGTTTTCCCTTAGTATACAACCTGCTATACTTAGGATTATTTGATCCTAAGTATAGGGGGAAGACTCGAGCTTCGCTTGACTTTTCTATTTCATTCTTCTTTTTGTATAGCCTTTCTTTTCACTTTCGTATACCTAGCACGAGTTATGTCTTCTTCATCGCTCTTGACTCTGAGGACATCGTTCGAGCTAAGTATAGGGGGTGTGTATATATTTCATATATACTTTAGCCATAACTCGTACTTTGTGTGAGTGTGTTAATAAATAAAATGGCTAAAAACCACAAAAATTAAAAATTTTCATGTACATAAACTTCTTTTATTTGCACATAAATAGCTAGTGTACAAATTATTTTTGTAAAAATGATTTCAAAAATCTTTTGTGTAAAGCTTGTGTAAATATCTTGGTATCAAAATTATGTATATAGTACAAAATTTTTCCAAAATGTTTTGAAAATCAAAAAGTTTGCAAAAATCTTGTGTAAATGTGTGTAAATATCTTTTTGCAAAACTTGCACTTCATGCATCATTCATTCATGATTTCAAAACATTTTTCAAAAATTTTGCATGATTGTAAACTTTGTGTAAATAAGCATCTTTTGTACATATGTATAGTTTTTCTTGGATGATAGTTGACATTTAAACTAGCCTGGAATCAAATTGAGAAATGGAGCTTGATTAAGATCTTAATCCACCTAAATTCTAAGAGGAACCTTATAGGGCTTAGGTTTAAGGCTTTTCAGGTCCATGGTGACTTAATTATTTGAGTCCACTAGGCTATGATCACATGTCATCTCAATGAGCCTAAGTAGAGCACTTAACAACAACACATGACTCATATAGATTATGGCTTTACTTGGACACCCGCACTATGCACCGAGCTCTCTACGGATGAGGTGGTGAGGAGGCAGTCTTCCTTGACTTGGGGTAGCATATGAGGGTAGTACTTCTAGGCGGAACCTCTCTTCTTCTTTTAGTGAAGGAAGTGCGTCTCAACTTGGTCTGGTTGCCATGAGGTCTAACGACGGGAGTTGTGGGTTGCAATAAAGCTTCAAAAGAGGGATAGTCTACTGGCTCAAGAGGAAAAACTCCTTGTATAAATGCTGCACACGTATATGTTGTATAGATGCACTTGAAAAAAAAAGAGAAAAGAACTCCAAAAAAGTGGTGGGTCTGATAGAAAATGATAATCCCACCGGAGTATGTATATAGAGTGCAATAAGCAAAGCTTGGTTTCATGATCCACCTGTTGTAGCTTGCAGCAGGGAGACTTGGCTACACTGGTCAAGCTCCCAAGGGTACTTGGCTACACTGGCCTTGACCCATTCTCTTCTTCCCCCTCTTCTTGAGCCGGTTGAACTTGAACTTAGAAGGGAATACCCCGCTCCTCGAGGAAAGAGTGGCCAGATTGAGGTCATAGAGTTACCTTGTTGGGGAGGGTTGTCAAGTTGCCATTTCTGAGGTGGAGAGCTTAGACCTCACTTTCACAGGACAAGAAAAGATTCATGGTCTTCAGGGTTTGTGATTGATGACTTGTTCTGATCTGGAACATTGAGGAGTCTTGGTTATAGATTAGTTGAACTTAGAGGCTGTTAAGTTTTAAGCTTAAGTCTAAATAAGGTTTCGACACATTAATAATCCAAAGATCTGATCGAGCTCCATACCTCAATTTAATTAAGGCAAGTTTAATAATCAACCTTGATCCATGTACATCCTCTTTTTCTTTTTCTTTCTTTCTCTCTTTTTTTACTTCTTTTTCAAATAAGGGTTTGCTAAGGGACTAGCAAAGTTAAGTATAGGGGGGTGATGAATACCCATTCATCACTCTTTATTCTTATATTTTAGCTACATAAACCTTTGCAAATGCATGTAGATATATGTAAATACAAATAATTACCAAAAGCATGAATTGTGTAAAAACCTATAATTAGCATGTTTTTGTGCAAAAATAAAAGAATAAAGATTAAAAAGAAAAAGAGGGAAATATTTAGAATAAATATTGAGCAACCTAACCCAAGGGAGGGCTCAGCATGGGCCTGACCGCATAAAAGCCAAAGTAGAGGGAGATAGGGGCTCTTGTGTAAATATTTGTGTAAATAAATAAAAATATATTTTCCTCACCAAAAAGATGATTGTAAATACTTGTATATATTTATGAATATAAAAACAAAAGATAAAAATATAAAAATTAAAAAGGAAACAAAAAACATCACCTTCACCATGTACATAAACCACACCTATGTATTTATTTAGCCTTGTAAATATATAATTAATTTTTATAATTTTTGTAAATAGTCTATGTTATATATTGTAAATAAATAAAATAAAAACAATTAAAATCAAAACAAAATAAAAATAGAAAAATTAAAAATACAAAAAGACATTGTACATATACCATGTATATAGATATATATATGTATTTATTTTACCTATGTATATAAATAATAAAAATAAAATAAAAACACCCTTTTATTCCTTATTCTAGTCTATAAATAAATAAAATATAAAATAAGGATAAAATTGTATAAAAATAATAATTAAAAATCAAAAATCAAAACCCTATATATTGTATATACCTATATATAGTACATACTATGTATATAGCCTATTTTCATTTCAGAAAAATTATTAAAAATCACAAAAAATAGAAAAAAATAAAATAAAAATAGTTTGTGTTTTGAGTTTTTGCAAAATCGGGCCCTAGCTACCTTAATTTTGAGCTTCAAGATCCTGCCACGTGGCCCATCCTCATTGGGTCCTGGGGATGTTGACCGCCCGGTCAACTGGCCCCCCCAGGACCACTTCCCACGGGTCTGAGCTCCGGACCCGACTTCTCCTATTTCTACCCGCTCAACCCGACACCCATCTCCTTGAGTCCCGGGTCCGAATCCTTCCCCTTGCATCCGACATCCTCGCCGGAGCCGCTCCCTCGGGATCCGCGCGCTCCTGAGCTTGCCCGGACCCATCCTTCTCGGACCCCTACTCGTATATAGTTGCAGCTCTGCCACCTTCTCTCTCCATCTTTGGACATTTGCTTCGTTCTCTAGTGAGCTCCAGAGAGAGTGTGAGGTGACAGCTCGCATCCCCGACCTGTTGCAGCGAGGAGAGCTGGGGAATCCATTGATCCGGCGACGTAGCCGCCGCAGCTCCGCCACCTGAGCGAGCTTCGAGCCTCGGGCTGAGACGTCCCTTGAGGCCAAGACCGGGAGCTTCCCCATCTCTTCCACAGTCTCACCGTTCACCCAGGTAACCCCTTAGGCTACCCATTTCCCTCGATTTCAGTTTTCCCCCAAATCGCGTCGCCGTCGTATTTTTCCGATTCACCCCGGTTCCGTCCACCATCCGATCATCGGACCCGACCTTCACGTTCGCCTTCGTCCGACGCACCTTCTGCACCCACTCACTCAACCCAGCTCGCACAGGAGCTGGGAACTGGGCTCCTCCGTCCACCCCCTTCGCCGGAGCCCGCCGTCCCGACGCACCAGCCACCCCCACTTCGCCTAACTGGGTCGAGGCACTTTGCCCTCGACCTGCGAATCTTCTGAGATACTTTGCAGGTCCAGCAAAGGCCATCTGAGGCCTTTCCCGTTCAGACCAGGAGTCTCGCCTCCGCCACCCTCGTCGGAGCTCCCCCGAGCTCGGCTGGGGCATCGGAGAGCATCAGCAGCTGCGCACCTTCACGCCGGAGCTTCTCCGATACTTAGGCGCAGCAGAGGAGGCCGGAGGCGCTTCCACGAGGCCGGCGAAGTTCGCCGGCCGCTTGTTCGTCCAGGATCTCCAGCTACCGTTGATCGTCGCCTCCCGCTCCAGATCACATCTTGTCCATCCGTTCGAGGAGCTGCTTCCACCGTCCGATCTTTGGAGGATCGACCGCAGCCGTTGGATCACCAGCCACTTCGCTTCCACGCCATCCGATCAGCCACGTGGCAGTCATCCAATGCCCCCGCTTAATAAAGGGTAAATTACCCTTAGGCTCCGCTTTTATTTTTATTTCATTTTAGTCCTGTAAATGTTAAAATCAGTTGTTTAGTTTTAGGTTAATTTGCACATTGGACCCTGAGCTTTAGTGTGTTTGCATTTATACCCCTGCCTGTTGTGAGCCACGTGCTTCGTCACGTGTTATTTTGGTGTATTTGCAGTAGATACCCTTGTGTTTCTGGATGTTAATGAATGAATGAAACCATTTAGATATTTGCACTTATACCCCTGTGCGTGATTTATTTACACATGTGCGATATTTCTTGGGTTATTTGTAGATAGGACCCCTGGACTTTTGGTACCTGTTACCAATAAGTCCTCGGGACTTATTTTTCTTACATTTAGGTCCCTGAGTGCCCCAAGCACACGCGTGGCGCGTGTTTTGCTGGGTTAATTGCACCGGGACCCCCAGAACTTTGGGTATTTGCATTTCAGTCCCTATGCACAGTACCCTACCTTTGTTGTTGAATAAAATATCAAATCACCTCCAAATCCAACGAAAATTTGACATATGGCTCCTGCCATGGTGTAGGATTTTTGTAGATTTTTGAGGACATTTTTGATCTTGTTTGATATTTTCAAAAATTCAAAAACCTATATTTTTATCACTGTCTAGTTTGAAAAATCACAAAAAATTATAAAAACTCCCCTAAAAATTCCACAAAAATTGTCTACTGTTTAGTTTAGTGTGTTTGATTTTCTAGCCAATTTTGGCTATTTTCATTACTGGAAAACACTAAAAACTTAAAAACACTAAAAAACCCATACAAATTCTAGTAAATAAATTAAAAATCCAAAAATAATAAAATTGATATCTGATTTTTCCTTGTTTTATCTACTTTATAGGAAAATTACCTCCAGGCCATTTTGAGGCCCTTAGATATTTTATCTAGGGACTTTTGGTTTGGCTGGACAGTACCACTGTTTTTAGCTACTGTTTGATTTTTAGAAAATAAAATAAACATCAGAAAATTATCAAAAATTCAACAAAAACACTAAAAAATATAAAATACATAAAAACATTTTTGTTTTAATTTTTAGTTGATTTTTGATGCTTTGAATAATTTGTTGAAGTGTGCTTCTCCTTTGTTTTCTTATTTTCTTTATATATTAAAAATCCAAAAAAATATAAAAATAATTAAAAACCACTAAAAATATTTTGTTCTTTTATTTTCTTTATTTTTACTACTTCGTAGGCCTCTCGGCCAACCCGTGCTCCTTGAGTTCGACCCTGGGTGCTATACCAGGTTAATCACATAGCAGGACCGCTTTTCGTATTTTGATCGATTTATCTATTTCGAGTGGTTCATTTTTCTTGATTTAGCGCATCTGAGCGACCGATGTCGCAACGACCATTTTTGTACCTTTACCTTAGTCGTTCGGATCGCTTATCACATGACAATGGTAGTATCGATATATCTGAGATGTCATCTGAATCCACCATTTGTGTTAACGGTCAGTGCCTCAAACCATATCTAGATCATGAGCCGTTGATCATTGACGTCACCCCGAATCATTTTGCATGAGATGTGGTTTTTGACTCACATCAGTTGCATCTCGTGCCTAATTATCACTGTCCTCTGCCTTGTATAGATCCAGGTGTCCATATCATCTCATTCTTTAGTCTAACACCCCATATGCATATTGTGATTATGCATACTTAGAGTGTGCTTTACCCTAAGTATGGGGGTGTTAGATTTTTGATTAGTCTGCGGATTCTTTTTACCTCTATTTTGTTGCCTATACTTAGGGATATTTCACCCTAAGTATAGGGGAGGTAGACCATGTACATCCTTTCACTCTGTTTTCCCTTTATATACAGTCTGTTATACTTAGGATTACTTGATCTTAAGTATATCTTCGATTAGTCATTGTAGTATAGCATTCCTTTTCACTTCATACTAAGCACGGGTTATGTCTTCTGCATCACTCTTTGTTCACTCTGAGGACATCGTTCGAGCTAAGTATAGGGGGTGTCGTGTATATTACATATATACTTTAGCCATAACTCATACTTTGAGTGAGTGCGTAAATAAAATGGCTAAAAATCAATTATCAAAAATCACAAAAAAATTTAAAAATTTTCTTGTATGTAAAATTCTTTCTTGCACATACATAGCTATTTATAAAAACTATTTTTGTACAAATGTTTGTAAAAATGTTTTGCTTGTGAGAAGTTTATAAATACTTATGTATCAAACTATGTATGGAGTACAAATTTTTTTGTAAAATGTTTGAAAAACAAAAGTTTGCAAAAATCCTTGTGTAAATATTTGTAAATAGTTTGCAGAACTTCTACATTCATGCACGCATTCAAAAATTTTCAAAAATTTTGCATATTTTCAAAAATTTTGCATAAAAAATATTTTTGTATATACTTGTATATTCTTCGGAATCATAGTTGACATTAAACTAATCTGGAATTAAATTGGAAGATGGAGCTTGGTTAAGACCTTACTCCACCTAATTCTAAGAGGAACCTTATAGGATTTAGGGTTAAGACTTTTCATGTCCATTGGCGACTTAATTCTTTGAGTCTACTAGGCTATGATCACATGCCATCTTGATGAGCCCAAGAAGAACATTTAATAACGCACACATGACTCTCACCGACAATGTCTTTACTTGCACCAGCACTCTACACTCAGCTCCACACGGATGAGGTGGTGAGGAGACAGTTTCCTTCGGCTTGGGGTAGCATACGAGGGAAGTACTTCTCGGCGGAACCTCTCATCTTCCTTTAGGGAAGGAAGTGCGCTTCAACTTGGTCTGGCAGTGTTGAGGTCTAAAGACAGGAGTTGTGGGTTGCAATAATGCTTCAAAAAAGGGATAGTCTACTGGCTCAAGAGGAAAAAGTCCTTATGTATATATGTTGCACCATGTAGATATGTTGTACATATACACATAAAAAAGTGTGCAAAAGAAAGAAAGACTCCAAAAAAGTGGCAGGTCTGATAGAAAATGAAATACCTGCCGGAGTGTACATAGTCAAATAAAGAAAAGCTTATGTTACACATTCTCATCTCATGAAGCTTGCAACGGGAGACTTAGATATACTGGTTGGGCTCCCAGGGATACGTGGCTACACTGGCCACGGTCCATTCTCTTTTCCCCCTCTTCTTGAGCTGGTTGAGCTTGAACTTAGAAGGGAATACCCCGTTCCTCGAGGAAAGAGCTGCCAGACTAGGGCATTAGAGTTACGTTGTTGAGGGAGGTTGTTGCCTTATCAATTCTGAGGTGGGGAGCTACATATCACTTACACTGTACAAGAAAAGATTCATGGTCATTAGCGTTTGTATGTAGACTTGTTCTGATCTGGATTATTGAGGAGTCTTGACCATAGATTGGTGGAACTTAGAGGCTGTTGAGTCTTAAACCTAAGTCCAGATAAGGTTCCGACAAACTAATAATCCAAAGGACTGACTGAGCTCCATACTTCATTTTTATGAAGACAAGTTTAATAATCAACATTGATTCTCCTTCTTTTTCTTTTATTTTCTATTTCACTTCTTTTTCAAATAAGTGTTTGCTAAGGGACTATAAAAGGTTAAGTATACGTGGGTGATGAATCCCCGATTCCCACTCTTTATTCTTTTATTTTAGCTATTTATCTTAGCAAAGCATCATGTAAATAGGTGTAAATACAATAAATTAGCACTCAGCATGCATATGTTAACTTTGTATATTTAGCATGTATTTGTACGAAAATAAAAGAAAAAAGGAAAAGAAAAAGGAAGGAGGTATTTAGAATAAATACAGAGTGACCTGAACCGCAAGAGAAGGTCAAGCATTGGCATGATCGCTAAATAAAATAAAGTAGAGAGAGATAGGGCATACTCTATACTATATATATTACTTGTTTCTATAAATAATTATTTTCTATAAAATCAAAATAAAATATTCTTTTTACCTCCTTGCATATAGTCCTGAAAATAAAATAAAATCAGGAAAATAAAATAAAAATCAAAATAAAATCATCTCTCACTTGTTCAAAATACATGCATACATGCCTTACTCTCTATTTATTACATACATGTAAATAAATAATAAAAATAAAATAAAAATTATTTTAGACTCCTAAAAACATGTTGTAAATAAATAAAATATAAAATGGGTTTATTCATGTAAAAATAATAAAATAAAAATTATTGAACAAAATACATAGGTATATCATACCTGTATATAACACTATATATTGTATATACAATATTTTATTTTTCATAAAAATAATTTAAAATCATAGAAAATTGTTTGAAAAATAATAAATAGTTTTCATTTTATACACTTTTTATTTTAAATCCATCTTTTTATTTTAAATCCATTTACTATTTTTATTGAATTTGTAAGTATTATGTAAATCCCTATTTTCTGATTGGTCCGGGAGGGTTTGTTGACCCCGGTCAATGCCCCCTCCTAGCTCGGGTCGGGTCGAAAACCCATCACCGGAGACTTTTCTCTGATTTTTCCCACCCGAATCTGAACTCCTATCTCCTCGATTCTTGGACCCATGATTCCTCGGAACTCCGTGATCCTCGTGGATTCCTTGAATAATCCGAATCGATCTCGGGTCTCACACTTTTCGTCGATCCTTCTAGACCCTCGAGCTCCCTATATAGCATCTCTTCCGCCTCCCAGGAGCCCTAGCTCTTGCCTCACTCCTCATTCTAGCCCTTGAAACCTCAGGTAGAGTGAATGCTTCCTGAGGGGCCTTTCGGATTGGATTTTGGTGGAGCATCCACATTACTCAACCTCGTGGCTGGCGTCCGCCACCGTGAAAAGCCTCCCGGCCTTCCACAGCTTGGTAGAGGCCACAACCTCACTTGCCACCATCGCCTGAAGCTCCAAAGTTCATCTAGAACCTCAGGTATCAACCATTCCACTTCATTTCGTCCTTTCGATTCGTTCTTCCCATTTCACACTGCTGTGCCTTCACCTGCTAAGCTCCGGTCGTCGGAGCCCCATCTCACCCTCGTATCCACATCGATCGGACCCTCTGCGCACCCTCATCTTCGCACCATAGCCTGATCACCCTTAGGCTCGACCTTCTGGTCGGGATTAGGGACACGACTCCCCTCCTCCACCTACGCCGGGAGTCAAACTCCATCCACCTTCGTTTCTTTGTGAGTTGCTCAGCAATAACCCTCGCCGGAGCTACACCTCCGAGCGGTGTACTCACTGCAGGTCCTGGAATGCGCGGAAGACCCTCATTCGACCCTCGGCCACCTAGGCGGAGAAGCTCCCGACGCACCTCCACCGTGATGGTCATCCGACCGTTCACCTTCGCATCGGAGCTTGTCACCATACGCGGATCGCCTTCGCGATGGTCCTGCTCTTCTTGGTGAGCTCATCGGCCTGACAGATCTCCTCCAGTCGTCGATCGAAGCTCGCCCAGGAGTTGTTCTTCCTCCGTCCTCGCCCACCGTCGGATCGGCCTTTGTCCACCAGATGAGATCTCAGCCGCCGACCGTCGCATCTTTTCAGCCATCAGATCTGACTGCTCCTGGTGCATCTGACCGCACATAGGGGGACATTCCCTGCACCGTCAGATCTGCTCCAGCCGTGATCAGAGCTGTACCTCCACGACCACTCCCGCGTGCACCATGTGCCCTACCATGGGTATATTTCACTTTTCACCCTGCACTTTTATGCTTTACTTTAGAGTCCAATAAAATAAAGTATAGTTTAGATAATTTGCAGTTCGAACCTTATAGTTTTTATATTTGCATTTTAGTCTAGTTGAGTTGAAGTCATGTGTCGTCTCACGTGTTTCACTAGTATTTTTGTACTTTGATCCTGAACTTTATGAATGATATGTTTTGATGGAATAGTTTCTGGTATTTGTAATTATACCCCTGTAAAGCTCATTAATGAGTTGAGTGCGTGCCTTCTAGGCTTTTTGCAGATATAACCCTGAGTTTTTAATGTCTGTTATTGATTGGCCTATAACTTTTTAATAATTGTTAGTAGGTCCCTGTGAGCTATGCATGTTTTTTTTAATCAAATAAATATCAAATCAACTCCAAAAATTCCACAAAAATTACAATTAGCTCTTGCTAACGTGTAATATTTTCGGTAATTTTTGTGACTCGATTTAATTTTATTTGTTATTTTCTAAAAATAAAAAACCCATAAAAATGTGTTTGTATATTTTATAAAATACCAAAAATACAAAAATTGTTTGAAAAATTCTATAAAAAAATTGTGCATATTTGTCTTTGTGTGTTTTTACTTTTGTACCATTTTTGTTACATTATCGTTTATAAAAACCCTAAAAAATCACAAAAGACTAAAAATCTTATACAAATTATATAAAATTCTAAAAAATCGAAAAAATGGGATTTCAGTTTCTGTAGTTAGGTCTTTTTATTTACTTTATCATAAAAAACATGACTAGGGCATTTGGGTATTTTTAGTATTTCAAATTTTCCCTTGGGTCAAGGTTATACATTGTTTTCCTGTTTTGTTGTTCTTTCATTTTTATAAAAATTAGACAAATACAATAAAATCACCAAAAACATATGCATATTTAAAAAATATAAAATATTTTTATTTCTAATTTTGGAGTATTTTTGGGCCTAATAAAAATTGTTAGAACTTGTTCTTGCCTTATTCTTCTTATTTGTTTTCTCATTAGAAAATATTAAAAATTCAAAAAATCAAAACAACAAAAGTGTACCTTTTATTTTCTGATTATCGACTACTTTGTACATTTTTGTGCTCCTTGTGTTTGACCCTGGTTGCTATAACATGTTAAATAAATAGCGAAGACCGCTACATTAATTTTTATGCTTGATTGTCTTAATTGCGGTCTTGATTTTCTTGTTGAGTCCGACCGAGTGAATGAGGTCGCAACGACCTTTGATATCACTTAACATTGATCGCTCGAGCGCTCATCAGTGGGTATAAATTAATTTCAAGTAAATATAAATTACATCTTTGTTTGATTTTTTCTTGAATTTATTTTTGTTCAAGTTATAATTCAATTCAAAAATAAAATTTGAAGGTTAGAAGCATAAATATACGTAAAATAATAAATTTATGTTCCATGAGACATGTGAGTGGAAACAAAATAATGGTAATATCAAAGTTGTAACTTGTCCCATTTGTGTTTGTTAATATTCTAATATATATGAAATATAACTTCAATAAGTCTACTACGATCTGTATGTTTATCCTATAATACTAGTTACTTAGTATGATAATACCTTTCTACTTAAATTTTTGCATATTACATTAATAAAATATCGGTAGAAGTTCATCAATATCTATTAAATAAAAATAAATAAACAGATAATGAAACTCGATAATTGCATGCCACAATTTTTATAAAAAATAAAGAATACTCACATTGCTTTTATATCTAAAATATATATTCTCCCCTTGCTTATGTATTATAATTGAATTTTTAAATCTCTTCAATCGATTTCATCAAAGTTATCTTAGAGATTAAATGCTTAATGTTTCTGTTTTCTATATATCTTTTATTTGGTATGGCTTTTATGCATGCTATTATTGACATCACAATCATTCAATTTATTAGAATAAAATAGCCTCTACGGATGGATAGAGAGAGAGAGAGAGAATTTGCATAAGGTGGGAAGAAAATTAAGCCTAACTATAGCATGGAGGAGGGGGGCATGAGAACGTGACACGTAAAAATGGAGGGAGATAAATAGCCATAGCATGGAGAGAGAGGGACATGAGAACGTGACATGGGAAAATGGAGGGAGATAAATAGGCAGTACTTGGAGAGAGAAAGAGGGACATGGGAACGTGGCATGCCACTTTTTTGTCCTCGAGGGAGGGGGAGAAAGCACGAGAGAAAGAGAGGAGAGGGAATGAGAATTTTCGCATCGGGGAGGTGGGATTTCCCTAGTAGGGCATACCCACCCACAAAATATCCTGTCAGGACTTCTGATTTTGAATTTTCCCTGTCAGGACATCGGTCGGCGAACGGTTTGCGGATCAGCAAACTATTTGCCAATTCATGTAACAAAATATTCACCATCACCGTTCGAATATATATTTAACATATTTAATATTATTTTCGATAAACCATCCGTCGATGATGAATGGTCTGTCATTTGCATGCAATATACATACTTAATGTATATTTAATAACATATATATGTATAAAACCATACTTTATATATGTTTAATAACATATATATATATATATATATTTAAACTGTGATGCATTGTCGATCGGCAAACCAGCTACTGATCCATGCATTCGCTGTTTGAATATATATTTATTATTAAACATATATAAAGTGTGGTTATATACGTATACATATTGTTAAATATTCATTAAATATGTATATTGCATGCAAACGACAAATCATTTGTCATTTGCATGCAATACATATTTTATGTATATTAATAATATATATGTATAACCACACTTATATATGTTTAATATATATATATATTCAAACAACGAACTATTCGCCGATTAACAAATAATTTGCCGAAAATAGCATTAAATGTGTTTAAAATATATTCTAACGACGACTATGAATGATTTGTTACATGGATGGGCAAACTGTTTGTCGATCGGTAAACCATTCACTGATCGATGTCCTGATAGGGAAAATTCAAAATCAAATGTCTTGACAATGCATTTTGAGGATGGGGATGCCTTGCCAGGGAAATCCCTCTATCAGGGAGAGAGATAACTCTGGAGAGAGAAATGGGGAGTGAGATAACTCAAGAGAGAGAGATAAACAAAGTTGGAGAATGATCGTTAGTAGAGAGAGAAAGAAGCGACACCGGGAGAGCTCCACGTGTCAACAATCATAGAAGAAACCTAGCTTTAAAATAGGTATATAGATTATTCTATCTTTATTATCGATCGGTAAATAGAGTTTTACACCACCGTTGAAGTACGACACTCTTAGCATCATGGTTGGTCACCTAGGCCTCTGCTCCACCCTTCGTCAATGGAGGTTGTTTAAGGTTTGGGGTGTGTAGTCGGAAAAGGTCGGAGAGGGGGCTCGAGGGTGGAGTAGGGACTAGGGGAAGAAGACAAACAAAGGAGGGGTTTCTTATTATAGATGTACTTTCATTTTTTTTGCTATTTTATGCTTTTACGGTAAAGCAATGTCCCCTTATACTTGTTGGGCTTGAGCCGATAATAATAATACACACTACTTTATACCTATTATCACACATTTTGATTATTAAATGCGGGACTAAGTTGTACCCTGTAACCTCCCACACTTATATATGCAACATCTTCATTGCCATATGACTCATCACTTGTTCCTAGTAATAGTAGTATGGGTAATCATTTCCTCCTACCTCTTTGATAAGTGTGACTCTACTTCTTGTGTATAGCATTTTCGCTACCAGTGAAACCCGCTTTGATAACATTTCTAGTACATCAATATCTAAACCGAGCTTATGGAAGATTACTTGATGAATCACCATTTCATCACCTTTATTCTTTCATATTGACCTTTAAACCCTAGCTAAATGCATGTATATAGCATTACTTTGTACAAAATAATATCAATTTTTTATATTGTAAATATCGTATAAATTGATGTATTTAAAGCTAAAATAAAAGAATAAAGGAAAGAAAAGAGAAAGAAATGAAATACCATATGTATTGAATGGACCTAAATCCCTAGACCTAGCATCATGATGACTGGGCCGACAAAAAATAAAGTAGGAGGAGATAAGGGTCAATAAATACAAAGAAATCCTAATTTTTATTTCTTTAATAATTCAATTTGGGACCTTGACGAATCTCCCTTATTAATCACCTTTATTCTTTCATTTTGGCCTTAAATCCCTAGCTAAATGCATGTATATATCATTAATTTGTTAAAAAAAATATTCTTTTATTTGTACAAAATTCTGTATAATATATTGTATAAATAATATATTTATTACCAATATAAAATAATAAAGAAAAGAAAAGAAAAAGAATGAAGCGTCAAAGACACTGAGTGACCCTAGCCCCCGAGACTCAATCATCATGATGACTTAGTCAACAAGGAATAAATTAGGGGGAGATAGGGCAACCAATTGTACAGATCACACAATCTAAAATCCTTAAAATATAGGCTAATATTAACCTTTAGGACCTATTTTATTCTTTATTATTTATGCATCAAATCAATAAACTTTGTACATGAAATTTGTAGATAAAAATACGTAAAATAATACAAAATTTATTTCACATTAAATAATATACAACGTACATTTTTCATTCAGATTAAAAATCCAAAATCCAAACTTCCCAAACATGTATCTCTTCCATATGAACTCGAAATGCATTAAAATCAGCTTTAATTGTATACAACTTACTATTAGCTATTTAATGAAGGTGGTTTCAATAGATTTGGAGTTAAGATGCAAAAGTTAGATTTTGGACCCTCATTGTACAATATACATGAATAAAATATTCATTTTATTTATTCTTTATATTATTAATTATTATATTTTTATAATTTTGTAAATATTCTATATAGAGCATGTACATATTTAGAATATCTTAAAATCATAAAAATACACTAAATAAAATAATATATATCAATCTATATAGATGCATATACTATACTTATACCTATGTAATTTATACCTGTAATTAAATAAATATACATATTAATCGGAAAAATACAATAAAAATATATTTATGAATATGTAAATAAGCTATACATATATAAATTAAGTAAATAAAATAATAAAAATTAAAAAATACAAAATAAAAATAAAATGCTCCAAACATAGGTCAATATACCTATACTTATACTTGTAAAAAGTAACCTATAATAAACTAACTCTAAAAAATAAATAAAAATATAAATTAAACACTACATAAAAATTGGAAATATTTTTTATGTTTTAATAAAAATTAATTAAACTATTTGTTATTTTATATCTTTTTCCAAGGTATTTTGCCTTGGAATTTCCTGGTTGGTCCACGTGGACCAACCAGATACCTCTGCTCGTTGACCGGTAGGTCATCTACTTGCCCTAGGCTTTGACTTGTGTCAGAACTTCAGGAGCTGACTGACTTCTCCCTATTTCCACTCCTTCTCCATGACTCCTCTCATGTCGAGCTCCTCCCCGCTGCACACCTCCCACGTTCGTCTTATTCACCGACCATTCCATCTCCACCAACCCTCCTCGCGTTGCACGCAATCTCCCCTTGATAAGTCCACCTCCGCCTGTCTATAAAATCCCCCTTCCATCTTCTTTTGAAGTTTTGATCCCTCTTTCATGAACTTTAGCCCCTCAGACATGGTCCTAGAGCTTCGTCATGGTGACAACCAGCGTTTGCTGTCGATCTACAACGAGGAGAGTGCGGAAGGAAGTGCATCCATCTATCGTCGGAGCTCCGCCCAGTGGTCCAGCCTCCTGCGCTTCCAGGCGTGGTCGAAGCCTTTCCTGTCGTTCTTAGGTAGAAACTAGAGTATAGATTTTATTTCCACAATTAGTTTTAAGTTTTAACTAATAGTTTAGAGTAACATCCAAGTTTGACGTGGATCTGGAGCTCGAGGTCCAAGTTGATTTCAACGTGGTTTGTCCCATTTCAGACTCATCCAATCATTCCAACTCCATATTGATCATGTTCTCCGTGCGAGTCACACATTTCCCCCTTTGTTTCTATGTGAAACGAAGGACAATGGATCTCCTCCTCTGCCATTTCATCGGATCTCGCCGCCTCCATCATCCACGTAGCTACAACTGCCACTTTTTGGGTCAGGGCTTTCATCTCGAGTCGCTTATCCTTCCTGTGTAGATAACAAGTAAGAAAGCCTCAACTAGAGGCGATTCGACACCAGGAAGACCTCCAGGTGCCTCAGAAAGCTCGAAGGGCCCCAAGACCCCATCACTAGGTCCTGCCCAATTCTGGTATCTCTGGGAGCTACGGAAGCACTGCAAGAAGGAGAGGAACCCCTTGGCATAGCGATCAGACCATGGAGGTGGCCGGAATCATCTATCCAAACAAGACGTCCCCGTCGTTCTTCGGTGTTCTTCCATGTGCCTCGTGACCGTCGGATGAAGAACACGGTCCAGATCTAATATGGGTCGTCCAATCAAGGCGAATGGGTACACGTTAAGGGCCCTCCGATCTTCCATGTGGCGACACGAGGACGATCTCATCCAGGGCACTTAAGTGAGTAATTTACAACTACCCCTTATACCCTTTTTGTAATTGGAAAGTAGTCTTGTAAATTTTTAAGTACGTGTAAAAGTTGGTGGAAAATTGTAAAGGAACAATAGATACTCCTGTATATTGCGCTTTGGTCCTCTTCCAACTTAGCTTACGTGCCCCCCCACGTGAGATCGGTAAATTGCATGTAAAACTTGCTACTTTCGTTTATTTTGTATTAGTATAAGAAAATCAACTTTTAGTTCAAAGTTTCTATGATATTTGCAGGTTTGTCCTTGCCTTTTATTTTAATTGCAAATATGCCCCTGCTACTTTAAATTTTTTTGTGCATGTTTGGCTATTTTTTATAAATATAATCCGTGATATTTTAATTGCAAATATGCCCCTGCTACTTTAAACATTTTTTGTGCATGTTTGGCTATTTTTTTATAAATATAATCTGTGCCCCAAAAATAAAAAAAGTGAATGTGCATGCTTGCTTGATCTTTCACACCATAATTTTAGATTTGAATTTTAGGCATATTTTCTATTTATTAGAAATCAAAATAACATGGTTTATTCTCTATTTGAATTAAAATTCCAAAAAAATATAAAATCATGTTTAAAAATTTTACAAAAAATAATACTTGTTTATTATAGTATTTAGTATATCCAGACTAAAAATCCCAAAAAAAGAAAAAGAAAATGATAGAAAATTTAAAAGCTCCAAAATCTTATAATATAAAAATATTCTTCAAAATTGGAAAAAAATAGTTATTTCATTTTATATTTTTGTTTATAGGAATTAGTATATAATTAAAATTGATTTGGAAAGTTTTTGAGGCTTTTTACTATTTTTAAACCCCAAATAAATTTGACCTATTTATTTAATCCTTGTTTTCGGATATTTTAGAATTTAAAAGGGATTTTTACCCAGCAGACCCTATAAACGTTTTAAAATGCCTCTACGACCTTTTGCACAACGTAATTACCCCATCGACCCTGTAAATTACCCTAAGAACCCCCACGAGCTTAAAACATATTACCCGAAGGGTTCATGGAGTAAGAGTTGGCAAGTTTATGGGGTCGAGGGAGGAATTAGGTTGTTTCAAAAGTCGGGAGGTCATTGGCAAAGTTTATAGGGTCTGCTGGGTAAAAATCTCGTTTTAAAATTACTTAAAAATTAGCAAAAAATACTTGAAAATGCACAAAAATAGTAGAAAATATAAAAAATACAAAAACAATTTATTTTGACATCATGAATTTTTACCTATATTTATAATTATATTACCGTATAGTGGATTAAATATCTATATATAGTTATATATAAATTATAATAGTAATCATTATTATAAATATTTTATAATTATTTTAAAATAAAAAATATATAATTAAATATAAAAAATATTAATAAAATAAAAAGATAAAAAATAATAAAATAAAATCCCACAAAACCAAAGTAAATAGTATGCATATCTATATACATTTTTACCTATATTATTTATTTATCATTATTTATAAATAATATCTTGTGCTACCGCATGTGTTCTCTGAGTTCGAACCCTACATGCTTGTTCACTATACACTTGTTTGTAGAGTATAATAAATTTTGTCTCACACCTTTGCTTATTCATTGCTTGATTATATTGTGTGGGTTGATTATTGATTTAGCTGCATAGTCCTCAAGAGTGGTTGACACAACGACTGCTGGTCCCACCTTGTGTAGACAACAAGACCACTCTTGGGATTATTTTTGGTTAAACATACCTATTTTATTTCTTATCATTTATACCTCAAATCAATAAACTTTGAACTTGAAAGTTGTAGATAAAAATACAAAGAAAAATACAAAATTTATTTCATCAAAAAATAATAAATGGACTTGGACAGATCCTCTGGCAGATCCTGCATAAATCTCATACTAATAATTCAGATTGGCCCATCTTCTCTTAAATGGTCATATCTCCCTCATCCAATCTCCGATTTTAGCAATTTCAGATGCATTGGAATCCTGACGACGATATGCATCTAACAAGCTAAAATGATTTAATCAGATCAAAGCTGGGTTCTCCGTAAATTTTCTAATGAGCTGCAATCATTTGGTTACTAGCACTTAAACCAAATTGCAGGGCTAAAACCCGGGATTTCACCGTTAACATTCAGAAGGAGTCTAGGGGACAATGATAACAACAAATTGATGCGATGTCACAGTTGTTAATACGCAAATATCTGCTGATTGTCCATCTTTTGATCTTGGTATTGGAGATCAAGATCAATGGACCATCGTTTGTGAGACAATTATTTTAAAAATTAGAAAGAGAGACATATGTAATCACTCCAGCTCAATGGCAAAGAGAGTTAAAGCATGAAATGAAATACGACGTAATGTAGTCGAAAGAGCACTAAAGGAGCCAGCAAAACAAAGTTTTCAAAGAAGATTGGAATGAAATCTCCTACGGTATCAAAGTTGAACACCAATACATCTAAGGATTTTTATCAGTTGTGTCCCTCTGAGATATTGCAATATCAATTATGCCCCTCCCTTTTTTGTAATATCAGTTGTGCCCGTACCTTCTTTTGAAATTCACAGTTCTGCCCTTTTATAATATCAGTTATGCCCCTACTTTACCTTAATAGAAGGGCAGAACTATGAATTTTACAAGAAGGTAGGGGCACAACTGATATTCCAAAAAAAAGGGCATAACTGATATTGCAATATCTCAGAGGGGCACAACTGATAAAAACCCTACATCTAATGCTAACGACAACGGCACGGAGGTTTGCATAAATATATTTAAATTTTACGTTACAAGCATGGGCGGAGGTAGGGGGGCGGGTGGGGGCCATGGCCCCCCCTCCCAAATGGAAAAATATCAGACCCCTTCCCTCCAAATCCTTAGTTTGTCTTTCCGATTTCCATTTCTGAGCTGCAGCCAGCAGAAATTATGGCCTTAAAAATCAATTCTCTTGGACTTTTTTTTGCAAATTCCCCCAGAACTATTCAACTCCCCCCGAATCCCTCCCCCATTTTCCTATTCTAACGGCAGCCAACCCTAATCTCGCCTACTTCCACTCATCCCTCTTCCTCATCTCCTCACGCCGCCCCCATCGAACCCCATCCACCCAAATCTGGAGCTGGAACGCTCATCATCCGTCATCAATACTCGTCGCTGCTTCGATGAGTGGACGCTTCAATCTTGCTTATTTTCTTTGTGTGATTTGCATGCATGCATCATGTATGTTGAACTTACAATCCAAATGGTAATGTAGATTTTTTTTCTCTTAGGTGTTTTCTTTGTGTTGTTTTCTTTGTATGATTTGCGTACTTATAGTCATCTAAGTAGAATCAGATACTGATGGAATTGAAGTAGTTTATTTGTCAACGTAATACACTTTGAGTCGTTATTTATTTATTGCCTTTGACGACTAATGTTGAAATATACCTAATTGTGCAATTGAAATAGAAGAAGACTACAATTGCAATATACATGGTGCTGAATTTTAACTATCTTAATAATTTATGTTAACATTTTTACCGATATTAAAAACATTTCAACGTATCGAGCTCAGCAACGACTTTGCGCATCAATCATCGACAATCTCATTCACGTGAATACATCTACATCAATCATCAATTATCTGGTGAAAAAAATATTTATCATATAATCATGTTCTATATGTTACACAAATAATGTCCTAATATCTAGATCTCAATTCAGCGCTTTACGCATTTGCCTTTTTTTGGGTGGGGATCCATATTTGACGTTTTGAAAGTGATGTCCTAATGTCCATCACTTTCAAAACTTTGTAACTCAATAGTAGTTACTTTTTAGTATTTATATATTTGACTAAGTTTTGGCCCCACCAATAAAAAATTTCTGGCTCCGCCCCTGGTTACAAGTATAATTTACAACTAAATTAGCTTGTAATTTTTATTCAGTACATGTGTGATACACCTATAAATTTTTTGGTACAAGTTCACATCAAACAAGGTGCGAGCGGTTATTCGATAATTTCTGAGGGACCCTGCCGACAAGTCGACAATATTATAGATTCTTTAATTCAGTTTACTTTCTTAGCAAATGTGTAATCACTTGCGTATATTTTTATTTCATATTCAACGCCATATATTTTTTGCAACAAAAAAAAGTTCCGCCAAAAACTTGAAATTCATACCTTCTTCAACGAGATGATGGTAGAGGTATCAGTATGCATAACCACCATTAAAAATATGTATTATTGATTTAATACGTCTGTTGTGTAGTTCAGTCATTTTTTGTTTAAACATTATAAAAATTTGTCAATATTGCATATGATTAACATGTTCATGAATATCTTGAGTCATTGACACTACACAGACAATAAGCCGGATCCATTTTTGTTCACTCCAGTGCGCAAAATAGTGAGTTTTTTTAATCTTTTACATCTTCTGTGCAGAACCGCTTTTATTCATTTTGTACCTTATAGTGTATATGATCATAGCAATACTCCGTCAACAATGTTGAAGCTGGTACAGATGATGACTTTAATAATCTAGAAAGTTATTTGACATAAAGAAGATCGATTGATCGCTTTGTCCAAAGTATTTGCAGTAATTCGCTCACGTATTGCAGCGAGGAAGCATTTATCCTTCGATTCCATGAATGGTTCAAGGCACCATAAAAAGGACATATTCAAATGCTTATTGCACAAATTTGCTAATTTTAATTTATTAAGGTACATTGTCATTGACACTAGAAATTTAACTAGTAAAAGTTTTCTTTTCTTTACTGGTTGATTGGATATCCAAGCACTTCAGTTCGAATATAGTTGAGGACTACTTGTTCATGATTTTCTCGAACAAACTCTTCAAAACCTCGATTGTGGTGTTTATGGTATGAAGGCAATGGAGTTATTGTATGAAAGAAAAATATCAGACTTTGAATATGAAGACGTTCACAGATTTAAGGCTGAGATAGCACATAGCATTTTAACTTATTGTCATGTTGAGAATACTAGTTCACCTTAGATTATGTCCAGTGTCTATTTTTCGATGTGGAAACAGTTTCATTGCTCTTAAACTTTCAGTACGCTTTATGATGACCAGTTAGTTTTATCTTGTAGAAGTTAATTTGAAGGATACATTTATCATAGTATAGTGATATTTGATGGTATGTAATGCTGGTATTTTTGCTAGTGAATGTACTCTTGTATCAATTTCAGTATGAATATTGTTTCGAATGTAAATAGATTGAAACTTGATATAATTTGTTTAATTAGGGTTCACTTGGCGAAAATTAACTTTCTTGCAACTTAATTTTACAATTAGCTTTAAAGAGAAAGGTTAGTTTTGTATTTTAGCTAGTTACGAATTTTGAAGGATACGTTTATAAAAGGGATTACACACATAAAAATAACCTTTGATAATTTATAATTACACTCAAAATCTCGAATAATCACTCCGTCTTACACTCATAACCCTCCGTCAGTTTAGTCCAATAACTGAGTCACTCACATGAGTTAATCTAAACATGTCATATCGTAGGGTAGCTATTTACTCTCTTTTTTTAGTTTTTTTGATATTTAAATAGTAGGCACCCACTCACATGAGCTCCTATTTAAAACTCCACTCATCAAATGATTCGTATTGAATTCCAATTGAGAAAAAATAACTTTCTATAGGTACATGGATCTTCCCCTAGTTTCTCAAGTATTAAAAGCAGTATGATGAATGACATAATATTGGGTGTAGGAAGACAAAAGAAATAATGAAATAAAGTGATTAACATGTGTTATCAATTTTTAATATCTCCTTTCAACATTCAAACTAATTTATGACCTGATCTATTTGGAGGTAAGGAAATCATGTAGCTGACCTCACTTAAAGTGAAAAAGGTTTGGATTGTTGATGTCATCACCTATTCAAAACTGGTTAACCTGCTTGGCCAATTATTATAAACTTTTCAAAGGACTGAGTAAACTTCTATCAAATATCGGGCAGGATGATGCAACATGCGCCTCTTAACTTCTATAACATGGTTGTTACGGGCATGATCTCCATGACCTCGATCTCCAGAAACATGCATGTTACGGGCATGATCTCCATGACCTCGATCTCCAGAAACATGCACCGTGACCCCCTGCCGACTCGAGGGTGAAGAAGGACGCGAAGGGTGCTTAGGGAATGCCCCGCTCAGGTGATGCTCAACAGGAGTTTCGACAGTGGTGCTAATGCGAAGGTCAGCTCACAATGTTAGCTCATTGGGACCCTGAAAAAGATGACCTGACCCAAGACTTATTTAACTAAATGAGCCATGGGCCTGGTTGCGTCCGTTAACAAAGTATAAGAATTGTCATATGATTATATCTGATCATGTGTTTCTATATGGGTCATTTTAATGGGCCCTCATTTGGGTCGGACCAAGTGCGATCATGGGTCCGGCTTCAAGTCGATTCGAACTCGACCCATATATTTAATTGATCAAATTTTTGATCCAAGTATAGTCCAATAAAAATTGGACTCGGGCTATACTCATCGATCGGGTCGAGCCGATCCATTCAAGTGTTCATCCCTAAATGGGTGCCCTGTCGATCAGACGTGACCAACACCCATCCGTATTGCCATGGGAGCACATCCTCTAAACCCCTCCTTTTTGCAAAAAAAAATTCAAAAATCATATCATATGGAATAATCTATGAATAGTGTTCTATATACCTATTAATTTCGATCTAAATCTGATATTTCTAGCTATTTCATCTTAATGGTCAAAGAAAAAGTTAACATTTTAAAAATTTAAAATAAAAGGGTTGGACCTTTGACCATGAAGATAAAACATCTAGAAGCGTGGGATTTGAACGAAATTTGGCAGGTATGGATTTGGTTGGTTTTTGAAAACTTTTTTTTTTGTAAAGAAAGGTAAAAAAAAGGACACCGTCCCAGACCCAGAATGTTTTGACATGTGCACTTTTTAGCAGAACAATCAAGGATATGGAGGTGGTATATAACATGTCCGCCAGACAAAAGGCAGTTTTTCGGTGTCTTAAAGCTATTCATGCCCAAGATTTTCTCCTTACCCTTCCTATAGACGGACTTGGACTTCATATGTCACAGGTGGAGTACCGCAGTATCATCAAATATCATCTCATGATTCTATTATTTCCTACTGATGACATTTGTCCAGTCTGTCGCAGGGCATGCATAGACAATTTTGGGGATCATGCCATTCATTGTAGGGAGCTCCCGGGATTTAAGTACAGACACGATCTTGTTAGAGATGTTTTATTCAATGTCCTCAAACGTGCATGTATTGCCGCTAAGAAAGAGACGCCAGTGAATTTTTAACAGATCCACAGGAGGAAAGATCCACACTTAGACCGGTTGATATTTTGATTTTTGGTTGGATAGGAGGAAAACATGTTTGTGTAGATTTGACAGGAGTTTCTCCGATGGTGGGATTGAAGAGTGGGACCTTCACAGCAGGGCAGGCTGCCATTAAAGCTTCTTTAGCAAAAGTGGTGAAACACGAGAAAACTTGCGCGGAGAATCAACATGCCTTCATCCCCTTTGATTTTGACACCTTTGGCTTCCTAGCACCGGAAGCTATTGAGCTTTTAAAGAGGATTCAAAAAGTGATGAACAATAATATGATGTACTCCAGATCTATGTAGTGTTTAGAAGGATTGGCTTTGCCATACAAAAAGGACTAGCAACGCAGCTTGTTGCCCGCGAGTCCTTCTGTTTTGATGTAAACTTTTCCTTAAGATCGTTATATAAAACGAACAGGTATGTAATTCAAGGATGATGAAACTCGACAGTCTCTTTCTCGAAAAAAAGAGAGAGGGATTACATCATGAAAGGGGCTCCTCTGATGTATAATAGAATTTGTTTTACAACCAGATCATGGTCGACTCAGACTGTACAGCGGACGTATGCAGACCTATTATCTACACAACAGAGGATCCTCTTCCTTGCATCATTGGTGCTATTATGAAACTGTTGGCCGCATCCGTCCACAGTTCGCTAACGACAACTTGTCGATATAGAAATGGCAACAGGATACTAATAATATCGATCTTCTTCTCCATTCCACTTAATTGTAGATCTATCCATCCTACTCCACATGGATGGATGTATAGATAGATCGATACGTCTTCACTGTCCACCACTCCTGCAACTCCCATCCCTTCCATCGTGGTGTTGCGAAGAAGCAAAGGTAGAGGTAGAAGATGGCCGTGAAGATCCTCGAGCTCTGTGACGTCGCTCCACCCGAAGGCTCCGTGCAGCCATGCACGATCCCCCTCACCTTCTTCGACCTCGTCTGGTACATGGTCCCCATATCCACGGAGCGCGTCTTCCTCTATCGCGCACCCCGTTGCTCCACCGCAACCTTCCTCTCCACCCACCTCCCCAGCCTCAAGCTCTCCCTCTCTCACGCCCTGAAGCTCTTCTACCCCTTGGCCGGTCGACTGGTGCCGGATACGGCCACTGATCTTCCGTGCATACGCTACTCCGACGGGGATTCCGTGGTTTTGACAGTGGCGGAATCCAAGGACGACCTGAAGGAGCTGACGTCGGACGGACCCAAGGATAACGCTCGATTCCGTCGTCTTGTCCCCACTCTCTCCATGTCGGAGACGAACCAACCGGTGGTAGCACTGCAGGTGACCATATTCCCGGAACAGGGCATAGCCGTCGGCATCACCGTGCGACACATCTCCATGGATGGTTCCTCCTCCAGCCGCTTTATGCGGACGTGGACTTCCATATGCAAGTCACAGGGCGAGGAGGAGGTGGAGGCCCCTTTCTACGACAGAAGCCAGATTTCGGAGCCCTTCGAAGTACATGGACCATTCTTCTCAAAGATAAAGCATGTCAAGAGTTTTTTCGACGGACCGCCGGACGTCAGGTCGCAGCTGGGCGTCGTACGCGCCACGTTCCACCTCACCACAGTGCAGATCGAGGAGCTGCGGAAGTGGGTGGCAGGCAGAACCTCCGACGCAAGTGGCTTGCGTTTCTCCTCCTTCACCTTGGCAGTTGCACTGGTGTGGACGTGCCTCCTCAAGGCACGAGGCTGCGAACCCAAGGAGATTGAAGGGCTAATGATCCCCGTCGACTGCCGCACGAGGCTTGGTATTTCCTTACCCACTTCCTACTTTGGGAACGCCGTCGTGGGGTGCTTGGTGGAGGCGGACGGGAGTGGTCTCGTGGGCGGGGAGGGTCTGGCGGCGGCGGCAGTGGCCATACGGGAAGCTCTGAGAGAATTCCCTGTTGGGTATGTTGCATTGCGGAGTACGTTCGAGAGTATGGTCGAAGAGAGTCAGAGGATCGCAGCGATGGAGACGTTGTCGTTGGCCGGGTCACCGAGGATGAGAGTGTACGAGCTGGACTTCGGGTGGGGAAGGCCGGCGAAGGTGGAGGTAGTCTCCATCGACGGCACCGGAGCTATGTCGCTTTCGGAGTTCAAGAGGGAGGGCGTGGAGGATGGTCTGGAGATAGGATTGACGCTTCCTCTCGGCACCATGGAAGAGTTCACCAAGCTCTTCAACACCACTTTGATGAGCTGTTCTTGATTGGGAGGTTGTGCTTGCGGGGATGGATAACATCCCTGTAACCCATGGGATCCGATGAGAGTAGACAGGGAGGATCGTCTCCTGTGATTTTTCCTGCTACGATCCGTCCTTACGATCCGTATAGGGTGTCCGATAGTTGGTACGTATATCCGACGGATCTCATGCGTTACAGTAGGAGCTGTAACAGCATCTTTTGTGTGCTTGCTTCTTGTACACTGTTGTAATTGGCTGCTCGATGTTGATCGATTATGCTTGATTGCTTGGTTAGTGGAAGTAGGGATTGTAAGATTGTTGGGCCGCATCTTAGCTAACAATTATTATATATGCTCGTTCAGATTCCATGAAAAAAAATTAAAAGTTCCTGTTGGAGTTTTGTTTGACATTTGATTTGATAGATTGCATCTAACTTCACCGGTGAACATTTGAGTTTGATTGATAATAATTAAATTGGATGATAATTAATTATTAAGTTGGATTTTTTAGAGTTATTTCTCATAATGGGCATCCATGGGAAACTAATTCCCAAAATGGGTACGGACCGAAACTTTTTCCCGGAATGGGGATGTATCGACAAACCGTTTGCCGCTCGCCTGCGTGGCGCGGCAAGCGATTTGCCGTGCTGACGTGGCATCGGCGGCAAATCATTTGCCGCACCTTGTGTCTGAAGTGCTTCCTGCCGCAAACGTAAAAAATCTTGCCACGTCAGCACGGTAAACCATTTGCCGCGCCACGCAGGCGAGCGGCAAACGGTTTGCCGATACATCCTCATTCCGGAAAAAAGTTTCGGTCCGTACCCATTTTGGGAAATAGTTTCCCATGAGTACCCATTATGAGAAATAACTCATCCTGATATGATTTTTTACGATCAACTTCATCGGTGAATATTTAAGTTTGATTTGACAATAATTAATTAATATGTTGGCTCTTTTTTATATAGTTTGATAGATTAAGTTCAACTTCACCGACGAATATTCTCGTTTGATATGGTAATAATTAACTAATAAGTTGATTTTTTAAAATAGATTTTATAGTTTACGATTCAAGTACTTCACTGGATTTAGATATTAGTATCTGAATATTAATCGAATAAGGATTGAATATGGATATGGATTGTAAAATTTTTCGGATGGATTGAATATCTGGATCCGGATCGAGATACCTGAATACAATATTTAATATTGTTTTGTATATTAGTTAATAAATAGAAGCAACAACCCATTGTTATTATATTAGTATTATATAATTCAATATATTAATGATATTATTAAACTTTCTTTTTTTTGGGAATGGACACAAAAAAAATCACAAAACCATATCTTCCTCTTTTTGCTTCTGATAAAAAATGCGGGTCATCTCGACGATCTCTTTTGTCATGATGCAACTTATTTATATTTCATTATCATTCTCAAAATTATTATGAACTTTGATAAAAGAAATCAATTTGTTTTCGTATGTGGTCTTTATTCTGTATGTATTCAGATTCCATGTTTATTGGATCTATATTTGGATTCACTCTTTATTCGATTCATATTTGGGTTGACTCTTTATTCGATCTTTATTCAGATGCGTTCTTTATTTGATCCTTATTCGGATTCAATAAACATCTGATTCGAATTCGTATCCTAACTTTAAGGATTTGGTTTCTTTAATGCATATCCGAATCATATCTGTATTCGTATTCGTATCGCTAGAGATGAAGCGAATATGAGTATAAAAATAAGCATATTTGATCCCTATACGATCCATTTTCATCCCTAATCAGGGTATGTTATCCCAACATGATGTGGTCATGCATGTCAAGAAAATCGGAACACTTTTAACGAGAACGCGAACTAACTAGTAACTCAATAATTTGACAATAAAGGAAAGAAACTGTAATTGTATTCAACATAACATAGGAAGAACGAATGTATAAGGAAAAAAAGGTTATATCAACATAACCTAGGAAGAACGAATGTATAAGGAAAAAAATATAATTGTACTCTTGCTAATTATGCCCCTATTTTGCTTTAGTAGAAGACAGAAATGTGAATTTTCTAAGAAATGAGGGGCTCACCCACTGTTGCAAAAAAGGTAACGCCGTACTTGTAATTGTAGAATCTTGGAGAGGAACAAGTGTAAAAATATCATGTTTTTATTGATTTTTTATAACTGTTTAAACGATCTCATCTCTGACCATAGCCATGCTCGACCAGCAAGGCTGCAGACTTTCTCCAAAATGATCTGAGCTTCTTTCCCCAGAACTATTTTTGCAGAAAATCAATCATGACAACTTTTTGGGTACGAGCCCACATGGATCTATTGAGAACCATCTAATATGCTTAAGTTCAAGTTGTCTAATATTTATCCCCAACTCTTATAACAAACTCTCACACTTTGTGAATTTCTGATGTGAGAATATATTTGGGTTGAGGGATTACATTCTTCATCTCTGGTCGCCTTGTTACTTCTACCGAAGAAGCGCATTCGTCTGATGGATTCGATTTCTTTCTTGGAATAAAAGTATAACTCTCTGGTTAAGGGATTGCACTCTGTATAACAGTATAACACGTGGGGGAGGATCACCATCTAATATGTCTCTCGACTTTCTAACTTTACTAGTGTCACATATTAGGCCCATATATTGTGCGAATGGTGTACGACAATAGTAGCACCGGCATATCTGAGTTGTCTTCTGAGTCCACCTTTCAAGTCAATGGTCAGCGTTTGAATCCTTTCTTGATCATGAGTCGCCAACCATTAAGGTTGCCCCCATTCATTTTGTATGAGATATGTTCTTCACTCTTCACACTATGCGTCTCATACCTGACTTTCACGTTTTGATTTGTACATATGTGTTTTCGATTTTATTCTTTATTTTTTCTGTTTGTATAACACCCTTAGGTTTTGCTTAGGATTTTTTGTTATACTTAGGACGTACTTTATCCTAAGTATAGGAGGTGTAGACATTATGTTGTTCATATTGTTCTGTTCTATTACCCCTGTTGTTGCTTAGACTTAAGGTGTGCTTTATGCTAAGTATAGGGTTAGTATTGCTCATATCTCTTTTGATTATTTTCGATTTTTGTATCATCTGCTCTCTTGTTTGTCCCTCAATGTTGATAATCTTCTCTATACTTAGGGATATTTTACCTTAAGTATATGGAGGACAAGCTGAGTTGTTGATTGTGTACATTCTTTTGACCTCGATCATATTCATTTTTTAGTTTGTTATCCTTAGGTTTATTTGATCCTAAGTATAGAGGGGATGATTAACTTGCATTCTTTATTCGTTATTCTTTGAGTTGTTGTACTATAGAATTCTTGTCACCAATCTATATTTAGCATGATTTATATCTTTCTTTGTCGCTTCTTTGGTCACTATGAGGACATAGTTCGCGCTAAGTATAAGGGGGTGTCGTATATATATTCTATATATACTTTAGAAGCCATAACTCGTACTTATTGTATTTTTAATAATATGGCTCTAAAAGTATGGGTGTATATATTTTGGATTTTTAAAAGCTAATAGAAAACAATAAATATGACATAAAAAAAGATGCCTTAAAATTTGTATATAAAATATGTTGTAAAATACTTGGATAAAATACTTAATTATATAAAAGTTGTAATAAAATCCTTTTATAAAACTAGTATAAAATCTCTATAAATCTTGTATGTATAAAAATATATAAAATTATCTGTAAAATGTACAAAATTTTTGAAAATGTGTGTAAATTGAATTAATCCATAACTCCTTCAAGAATTCCTAAAAAAATAAAAGTTTTAAAAATTCAATAAAAATGTGTGAAATTCTTTAAAATCACATAAAAAGTTTAATCAGAAAAATCCACTTCATAAAATTTTTTGCATTCATTCATATTTTTCAGAACAAGTTTGATTCTTGAACCAAATAGATCTAAATCTGAGAGATGGAGCTTGGTTTAGACCTTAGTTCACTTAATTCTAAAGGGACTTTATTAGGATCTGGAATTAAGACTCTTCAGATTTTTTAGACTTAATTCTTTGAGTTCCATGAGATCGTGTTCGGAATTCAACTTAAACTTGCCTAAGTAGGATACCGGTGTCATCCGTTTAATTCTTCTCCATTTGAACCAATTTTGAACTCATGCACTTTACACTTAGCTCAACTTGCACGGGGTTGCGAAGGGCAGTCCATTTTGGTGGTGTGTTTCCATCCTTGTTTAGTGGTTACTTTATATCTTAGTATATATCATTGTATTTCTAATTCTAGAATATATCATTAATATCAATAAATATTTAATATTCATTTATTTATATCATATTCTATTTTTATATTAATATTGAATTCTATTGAAATTTCAAATCGATTTTATTTACATTATTTATTTTTATTTACATTATATATTAATATATACATATACCAATATTAGAAATTTATCATTTTGGTTTTTTATTTTATATTCTATCAGGAGAGTGGGGTTGAAAAAACGCTTCGGATGAGGGAAGGATATGCTAGCACAATTTTTTCTAAGACCCTAAAAAATGGACGGAAATAAAAGGTTATATAACCGCCAGGGCACAAAAGATTAATGCAGTGCAACAATCACTTTCTACCAAAAAGAAGCTAAATACACTAAATACAAATATGACCACAATAGTCCAAGCTTCAAAAAACCTGCATTATTTTAGTGGAGACTTGGCTAAACTGGCCGAGCTTCACATGGAGATGTGATTACATTGATTACACTCTAGTTCTCTTCACATTCTTCTTCTTCTTCTCTCTCTACTCGATTGTGGACACATTACGACCTGAACTTAGAAGGAAATACCCCATCCTCGAGGATCGAGTAGCTGGATGAGGGTCCAATGGGAGTGTATTATTGGGATGTGCGGTTTCTTCGCTTATTTAAGCAGGAAGAGCTAACACCCTTCACGCACAGTACAAATTGTCTTCAAAGCCGAAAAGTTTGCGTGATGGATGGGTGGATCTGAGGTGGCTGTTGAGGCTCAAATCCTAATCCTAATAGAGTCCTGTCACAGTAATAATCCAAAGGCATACTCTAATTTCTAAAATTTGGGTGAAGTGAGTTTCGATTTAAAGAAACAAGCATGTTCTAAGTTTTTTTCCTTTTTCCTTTTCTTTTTACTTGTACTTATTTATAGAATAAGTGTTTGCTAAGGGACTAGAAAAGGTAAAGTATATGGGAATGATGAATCTATGATTCATCGCTTTTATTCTTTCATTTTGGCTAAAATCCTTTGTAAAATACATGTAAATATTCACTAATTCTCACTAATTAACATACTAATCATATTTCTTAATATTATATATTTAACATTTATTTATCCAAAATAAAATAATAAAGAAGAAAAATGAAAAATAAAATAAAAGAATGATGTATATATTTTGTGAATCGCTGAAGCAAACACGCAAAAACACGATCAAACAAGCAAGATACAAACACACGAATTTACAAGGTTCACCCGTAAATGGGATACGCCCTTGGGTGGCGGCGATCGGTTTCACTATATGGAGAAAAAGGTAATACAGAGGATACTGAGAAGGTATAGATAATGGATGAGAAACAGAATCAGAATAAGGATTGCAGTATCTGATGGCTCTAGGCCCCTTTCATACTACAACAGAAGAATACCATTTGTATTCAGCAATCCATACCAATAGCTCTTAGCCAATCAGAAGGCAGGACACAGATCAGACATATCAGCAATCCTGGCCCAACATCTCTCATCTACTCAGAAGGCAGCACACATATCAGATATGTCAACAATCCTGACCCAACAGCTCTCAGCCAATCAAAAGCCAAGACACAGATCAACCACATCAGCAACCCAACAAGTGGTTAGGATTCAAGTCATATCAACAATCTCTACCTTGAATTGAATCCTCATATAGCAGAATTAACCACTACTATTACTCCACCATGAGTTGAATTCTCATATAATATAATTAACTACTACTATAATCCACCACTTGAAATTCAGATAACAGGAATCAAGGAATTGTAAATAATATTCACCTTGAAATTTCTCATTATAGAAGCTTTACCAAGCTTCACCAATTGAGGCTACTGCCAATTGTCGATATTGAGCAAGTCCAAACAATGCTTGATCTTACTCCCAGAAACTGTAGACCCTTGCAAGACATATAGGGACTTCTGCCTTGTTGCCCTTGATGACAACAATCCCAGCTTTGGCAACCTGCATGACTCCACCTTCAGCGTTGTACCTGTATCTTTTAGAGTCCAAGACTCTAAGAGATATCAGGTTCTTCCTCAGATCAGGAACATGTTGTACTTTTGTTATGGTCCTCACGACTCCATCATGCATCTTGATCTTCATAGAGCCGATCCCTACAATCTTTCATGCTGCATTACTCCTTGTGACGATGTTTCCACCATTTATCTTCTCATAGGTGCAGAACCAATCTTCATTAGGAGTCATATGGTAAGAACAACATGAATCAAGAATCCATGTACTATCTGTCGTCTTCTAATTTGTGACAGTGAGAACGAAATCATCTTCAGAATCTCTGCCACATTGAGCCACTGCAACAATTATGGTCTTCTTTGCGCGGTCTTTCTTCCAATGTTCAGGTTCCTTGCAGTAATTGCAGATGTTCCTAGCATTGTAATTTTTCAACTTGGACTTATGCTTTCCATTCTTTGTGTAGTGAGAACCGGCATGACTCTTCCCATGAGTCATAACCAAACCTGCAGCGTTAGAGTCTTGCAACCCGATAGCCATATGCCGAAGTTCACGAGTATGCAAACTCGCGCGAACTTCCTCTAAGGTTATGGACTCTCTTACCACAATGAGTGATCGAAGAAAATTCCCAAAAAACAGAAGAGAAACCAATAAAATCAAGGCAGCATCCTCATCTTCAAACTTAACATCTACGTTTCTTAAATCCATCAATAATGTATTTAAGTGATCTAGATGTTCTTTAAGAGATGTACCTTCATGCATGTGGAGAGAGAACAGACGTTGCTTCAAGAGCAAGTTGTTGGTCAGAGACTTCTTCATGTATATATTTTCGAGTCTCAATCACAGATCGGCCGTGAAATCCTCATCGGCAACCTCCGCGATAATCTCGTCCGCCAAACATAGCATGATCGTCGACTACGCCTTCTCTTCCCGCACCATCAACTCGGACAACTCAAGTGCCTTCGCCCGCATCTGATCTAACGATGTCCAGAAGACCTGCTGCTTCAAAAGGGGACACATCTTGATCTGCCATAGACTGAATCCATTCTTCCCCGTGAACTTATCGATCTTCAGATTGTGCGATGCCATCTTACTGAATGATCTTGATAGAACCTAAAGCTCTGATACCAGTTTTTTGCGAATCACGGAAGCAAACACGCAAAAACACGATCAAACAAGCAAAATGCAAACAAATAGATTTACAAGGTTCACCCATAAATGGGCTATGTCCTTGGGCGGCGGCGATCGGTTTCACTATATGGAGAAAAAAGCTAATACAGAGGATGTTGAGAAGGTACAGATAAGGGATGAGAAACATGATCAAAATAAGGATTACAGTATCTGATGGCCCTAAGGCCCCTTTTATACTATAACAGAAGAATAACATCTATATTCAACAATCCATCCAAATAGTTCTTAGCCAATCAAATGGTAGGACACGGATCGGACATGTTAGCAATCCTGGCCCAACGGCTCTCAGCCAATCAGAAGGCAGGACACAGATCAGACACGTCAGCAATCCTGACCGAACAACTCTTAGCCAATCAGAAGGCAGGACGAGATCAGACATGTCAGCAATCTTGACCTAACAGCTCTCGTCCAATCAGAAGCCAAGATACAGATCAACCACATTAGCAACCCAACAAGTGGTCAGGATTCAAGTCATATCAACAATATAAAATAATATACATACTGATCCTAAACCCGAGATCATGTCAATATTGGCTTGGTCGATAAAATAAATAAGCAGGGGGAGATAAGGATCTTAATATATAAAAATGTCAGAAAATCTAGACAACAAAAATACATTTGTACATTTTCACCTTCTAAATATTTCACCTTTTTTATTTATCATCAAGAAAATTTCAAACCAAAATTTTTTTCTTCGCGAAGGTTGTTTATAAAAATATCAGAAAATTAATTAATGTATAAATAATTAATTATGATGAACCGAAAAAGTCGTAAAAGCCGACTTACCACTCCATAATTATTGCACAATATATACAAAAATACGTGAAAGTACGAGCTATGGGTAAAGTACATATGTAATATATATGTGTTCCCTATACTTAGCATGTGTTATATCCTCAAAGCATGAAAAGCGAGGAAAAGACATAGCTTGTGCTAAGCGTAGGAGAGCTAAAATAACAAAAAGTATAGAAGTCGATCCACCCCCCGATACTTAGGCTCTGGCAGCCTAAGTTTAGAAGAAGATTAAAAATGGGGCGGGCGAGGTTAAGAGGGGAAATGGATGAGTATATATACATGATGTGTAGGACAGGAGTGAGTGTGAGCACTGATGAGATCTAGAGAATGTACAGAGAATGATGTAGAGACTCGGGTCACTCTTCCCCCCTATACTTAGGATCTGGTCATCCTAAGTATAGTCATAAAATGAAATGATATGGAGCCGGGGCGAGTGATTCGAATCACCGAGGAGGGAGGGAAAGAAACTATATACAAGAAGGAGTGAGTATATACAAGGATCAAGATCTGAATCTTCTTGATGGTGCTGATGGTGAGAGATTAATGTTGCAAGGCTTCATGCACGGCTCTATGTGTGTCTTCTAAGTCTGCCTCACGCATGAAAACAATCTCCTCAACACGGACTAACTGTTCATTAGGTTTGACAAAGTGTTTTAGCAATTTTCCATTAACCAGGGATGTTTGTGCTCCATCTGTAAGATCTGAGATCTCTACATATCCACTGTCATGCACATCACGGATTATGAACGGACCCGTCCACTTGGATTTGAGCTTCCATTAGAAAACCTTCAGCCTCGCATTAAACAACCATACCTTTTGTCCAGGAGCAAAGGTCTTTCGTCTGATAAACCTATCGTGCCAACGCTTTACCTTGTCCTTGTACACCAAACTCTTGTCGTATGCTCGGTTTCTGATCTCCACAAGTTCATTCAGATCCATCTCTCTTTGTTTCTACCCTAGGTGCGTGTTCCAATTGACCTTCTCGATTGCCCATTCGGATTTATGCACTAACTCTATAGGCAAGTGGCATAGCTTTCCAAATGCCATTGTGAATGGGAAGGTTCCTAATGGTGTCTTATAAGTTGTCCTGTAAGCCCAAAGGACTTGGTCCAAGATCTGAGACCAGTCCTTCATGTCTGGACGGATAAGATTTTGCAATATGGTCCTAACCTCCCTATTCGACACCTCTGCCATGCCATTAGTCTGTGGGTGGTAAGGACTAGCGACACGGTGTTCGATGTCGTAATCCTTCACGAGTTTCTTTACATCTCTGTTAACAAAATGGCTACCCCATCGGATATCAACACTTTGGGGATCCCGAACCTAGAGATGATATGATCTCTGATAAATTTACAGACAACCATGCTGTCTGCAGCTCGGGTCGGGATGGCCTCCACCCACCTTGACAGGTAATCTACCGCAAGAAGGATGTACTCGAAATCATGGCTAACTGTGAATGGGCCCATGAAGTCGATGCCTCAGGCATCAAAGACATCACAAATGATGACAAGCTGCATTGACATCTCATCCTTGGAACCAACGATTCCTCCCATTCGTTGGCATACTGGGCACGACTTCACAAAGGTGAAAGCATCGCGAAATAGAGTCGGTCAATATAAGCCACATTGTAATACCTTCCATACGGTCCTCTTCCCGGAGTGGTGTCCTCCTGCCTCCAGACTATGGCAAAAAGTAAGTACACTATGGTATTCTTCCTAAAGAATACACCTTCTCCAGACACAATACGATCCTTCATAGAAAAAGATCGGATCCTCCCAGTGGTAATGTTTCGAATCCAACTTGAGTCGGTCTATGCTGCTCTTGGGCCAATCTTCGGGAACTTTCTTGGAGACAAGATAGTTCACTATATTGGTATACCATGGGAGTGAGTCGATAACAAAACCGACTCATCCGGAAAGGAGTCTCGAATCGGTGTATTGTCAGAAGTATCAAGAATTTTGAGACGGGAGAGGTGATCAGTGTGACACCCCGCCCCTCCGGCTACCGAAACCGACGAGACGGGAGCATCGGACCTACGGTCCAAATACGCCCATGATCTATGATACTCAGCAAACCATCTTATGCACATTAGATTAACATTTGAAATATAAATAACAACATGAGAATAATATGAAATGGAAAGAAAAATGCAACATCCATTCTCATCAATACTCATCAAGTCCATGTCCATGATATGAGATACATCAGAAAATCTCAAACTTTGTAGAAAAACTCTCTACATATCTCACTACAATGTCTCTCAGTAATAACATAAAATAAAGCGGAAGTAAATAAATTACTCTAAGCAGGACGCACCCTGTATGATGCAAATATGACGAAGAAAAGTCTGATATCCTCAAAGCCGCTACTGTTGCGGCTGCTGCTCAGCTACACCTGTTGGGTTCACACAAGGGTCACGTTATGAGCAATTGCCCAGTAATGAGACAAATACTACAATAACTCAGGTAGGAGGAAGCAAAGGATGTATGCTCAACTCTATCTAAAAATGTAAGCATAGATGGTAGGAAACGAGAAAGTCACCCAGTTATTCTGATTCACCTTGGATCATACAACAACTAACTTTATTTATTGATTTAATAATCATTAAGTACTATTACAATGGTCTTGATATTTCTACAAGTTGGTTATGATACATAATGGTTTGCAATTACAATTTCCAGTATTCGATCATTAATCATTACTCGTATTATTTTAGCACATGCAAGTACGCGACTCGCAGACCTTCGCTAAGCGGGAACTTGGTATCTATCTTGAGTAAATCCTCAAGATCCTCTTTTCAATCATAAAAGGAATAGATCAAAACCTCATTCTTCAACTTCAAACCACGTCCCGACCTCTCACAATAATAATACTCGATGTAAAATTAGATGCGGCCACATTAAAATTTAGATCGAGTCTTAACATTGTGTATAAGTGAGAAATCAAGAACGTAAATCGTGCCACCTGCCTACTCCGTCGAGCGACTCCGGATACTACTGGGCTCAACGCGTCATCCAACTCGTCCGTTGGGGTCGCGACCTTCAAGGCATCTACCCGGGGCCTAAGGGTGCATGCCCAATCCCTTAAGGCGCCTAACTCCATCTACATGTTTAGTGTACTATCTCACCCATAGAGTTATAACAATAATTACAACCATAAATAGAATTGATTTGATTAAGTTGACAATCATCGTATAATGATCAATCTCAACCACAACTTTACCATGATAGTACACATACTAGTGGTATCTGTGTTAAGTATCACATATATTCAAAGAAATTCTGGGTATATATGTATATCTTTATTGCATGAGAGTTAATCCAAAAGTAACTAATTATTAATGATAAAACGATATCTAGTGAGTTGATATAAGATATAAAATCTATTATTTTTTTCCAGTTATTCGAACCTCTCTATTTGTCGGTGTATAACTTGTAGAGTCGAGTAAACCACTAATATCTCCATCTTCTATTCCCAGTATCAATTTATATACTCTATATCAAAAATAAAAAAAAGTTGATACTTTGCACCGAACTATGAGTTTATTGAGATAAAACGCTCCATTAATTTTGTTGATATCCCAAGTAACAACTGTAGAAAAGCATGATATGAGGGTTCTGTGGTATTAAGGTACGCACACGGAATAACCCATGCATAGTGCAGTAAGTACAAGACGTGCAACGTAAATAGCATTATTGAGGGGATTATTAGTATAACGTAATAACATTAGGACTCCCACATCAGGAGTTACATACATAACGTAATAACATTAGGACTCTCACATCAGGAGTTACATATATAACGTATACCTAATGCTTTGAGAAGTTAATGTTCCATAATTTGGGTGCATGAGCGTGATCTGGAGGAAAGTTGTAATTTCGATTTCGCTTCAAATCACAGATTGTTACCTACACGAAATTCCAGCGTTACATTTCATTCAATAACTCTCTGATGGAAATTAATTACTAATCAAATCATGAAGTTTGGATGATTCGAATGTGATTTTCACCAAATATTGAAACCATAAACCAGCGTGCAATTATTGAAACATAACCCAATGTGCATTCCGTATTTGTTGAACTCTAACAAATTCCATCAATCTTTGTATAATTCACTCGACTTCTAATATGATGTTTACCCTTGTTTTTTTAAAGGAGCGTTCGTATACAGGTTAACATTGTATCAACATCCATGAACGATACCATAAGGAACACCTAAGGCTCTAGATATATTTAAGCATATAGCTAGGGCCGATAATAGTAAGGAATCCAACAACAAGGAGCGAAGTAGATATTTAAGGCTCTTAGAATGTTCAAACATAGAATCGAAAAGTGTGTGAAACCAGCAACAAGAGGGGTGCATTTATCATTACTATTTAAGATCTAAATATAACGATAAGGCTCTAATAATATTCAAGACATGTGATAAAAATTGTATGAAACCAACAGCAAGAGGAAGGGATTCATCGTTACCTCCGAGGATGTTCCCTCGGGTTCTCCTCTCACACGGAAATGCTATTTCCATCGCTCGATCGGAACGTGAATGCACGTACGAAGGTGACCTCGAGCTTTCCTACGTGATGGTGGTCGTTGATCTTTGATCGGAGCTCCTTCTCCGACGTCGACGGTGGCCCTCCGACGACTAAACTAGCCAAGACAGTGGTGCTCCAATGAGAGGGAAAGATGGTGGTGGCTAGGACTTTAGGGGAGTAGCCTATCACCTTCTATTTATAGGAAGAGAGATGAATTTGGATCCAATTTCGGATCCGGTTCGGATCCATATATGGATCTTGACCACCCATCTTAAAACATCGTTATCTTGAGCTAGGATTGTCGGAATTTGACGTTCTTGGGCTCGTTGGAAAGATCTCAACACCCCGCCCCTCCGGCTACTGAAACCGACGAGACCTACGAAATGGAATGATTATTTGAATTTTTTGTATGTCAAAAATACTCCAGATTTTAGGAAAGGAAAATACGAGATTTTACATCATAAAAATCTTAAAGTCTCGTCCTCGAGACGTAGGATTTAACGTATAAGTTTTGAATGTGATGTAGATTCATGCATAAAAATCTTAAAGAGAACGGAACCCATAAAAATATTAAAGAGGATTGAAATAGGGTCTCGTGATCATACCTTCAAAAAGATAGGGGTATTTCTGTCGCATATCTGCCTCAGGCTCCCATGTGGCCTCCTCGACATTCTGACTTTGCCACAATACCTTGACCAAAGGGATGTCTTTCCGTCGCAACCTCTTGACTGCCCGGTCTACAATCTTTATGGATGCTCAGGAAAAGATAGATTCGGTTCAACCACGAGGTCCTCATAGCTAATCACATGTCGAGGGTCTCGAATATACTTCCGGAGGTTTGACACATGGAATACATCATGCATGCCTACTAAGTTAGGGGGGAGTGCTACTCGAGATCACGACATATCTGATCAGCATAACTCTTTTGACGGCTCTGTGCAGTCAATAATTTCTTTCTAGCCATCTCTACCGCCCTTGTTGTATCCTCGATTATCTGAGTAGAATAAATCTCTTTGTCACCCACTTCCTGCCAACACAAGGGAGTGGTGCATCTCCGTCCATACAGTGCCTCAAAAGGTGCCATGCCAATACTAGCATGGTAGCTGTTGTTATAAGTGAACTCCACCAAAGGAAGGTGGTCCTTCCAAGATCCTTGACACTCAATGGCACATGCTTTGAGTAGGTCTTCAAGGGTCTGAATTGTCCTCTCTGATAGCACATCAGTCTGCGGATGATAGGCTGAACTAAGACATAGTTTGGTTTTTAGGGCCTTCATGAATTCTCCCCAATAATGTGATGTAAAACGAGAGTCTCTGTAAGATACAACCTCTTTGGGAATCCGTGCAAACGAATAACATGCTGAATATATAACTTGGCCAGATCTACCGGAGTGCATGTCATGTTCACGGGAATGAAATGTGCGGACTTGGTCAACCGGTCCACTATAACCCAAATAACATCGTATCCACCAACCGTACGAGGTAAGGATGTCACGAAATCCATAGAGATACTTTCCCATTTCCACAACGGAATAGGAAGTGACTGTAATAAGCCAGGAGGGCGCTTGTGCTCTGCCTTCACTAATTGACAAGTAAGGCAACGACTGACATGTTCTGCTACATCTCTCTTCATCCCTTCCCACCAGAAGTGTTGACGGAGGTCTCTATACATCTTGGTGCTTACTGGATGGATAGATAATCTAGAATAATGAGCCTCATCTAGGATTTCTCTCCTTAGCTCATCATCATCAGGGACATAGACACGGTCTCCCTTCCATAAGATGGACTCACAAACTCTGAATCCATCAAACTCCTCCTTTAGACATCGATAGAACGAGTCTTGTAGTTTCTGATCTGTCTGTTGGCCATGCACAATCCTGTCCCATAGTCCACTATACTTGGCAGGTACAGTTACAACATCTGTAGTACTATCAAATGGGTGCCACTCACTGAGGACCGTGAGCATATCCCAAGTCTGTAGCCATGCTGCGGTACCTTCGGTATGTGTTCTCCTGCTCAAAGCATACGCCACTACATTCCCCTTAGCCGGATGGTAAGAGATAGTGTAGTCATAATCCTTCAACAGCTCCATCCATCGTCTTTACCTCATATTCAACTCTCGCTGGTCAAAGATATATTTGAGACTCTTGTGATCTGTAAAAAATTCAAACGTGAGCCCATATAAATAGTGACGCCATATCTTCAACGCGAAGACTATAGCTGCCAACTCCAAGTCATGCGTATGGTAGTTCCATTCATGGTTCTTCAGTTATCGTGATGCACATGCATCAGTATACACCGTAAAGTCTAAGGGGCCTGAAGGAAGGGTGAGAATCGGAGCACTGGTCAGTCTTTCTTTCAATGTACGAAAGCTCATCTCGCACTTGTCGCTCCAAATGAAAGGGACATCTTTCTGTGTAAGACGAGTAAGTGGTAGAGCTAGCTGTGAGAAGCCCCTAACGAAACGTCTGTAGTAGCCAGCGAGGCCTAAGAAGCTACGTATCTCGGTAACTGTCTTGGGCTGCTCCCAGGACATGACTGCCTCTATCTTGGCTGGATCAACTGCCACACCTGCTCCTGAAATTACATGACCGAGGAAAGCTACTTCGGTAAGCCAAAATTCACACTTGCTGTATTTTGCATACAACTTGTGTTCTCTGAGTGTCTCAAGAATAGTAAGAAGGTGCTGCTCATGCTCGTGCTCATCACATGAGTAGATCAAGATATCATCAATGAACACTACCACAAACCGATCTAAGTATGGATGGAAAATTCTGTTCATCAAGTCCATGAACGTGGCAGGTGCGTTTGTGAGTTCAAACGGCATAACCCCAAACTCGTAGTGTCCGTATTTGGTACGAAAAAAAGATTTAAGCACATCTGTGTCCTTAATTCTCAATTGATGATAACCTGATCGTAGGTCAATCTTTGAGAATACATTTGCTCCTTGCAACTGATCAAAAAGATCATCTATTCGTGGAAGTTGATAACGGTTCTTCACCGTCCTTTTATTCAATTGCCTGTAGTCGATGCATAAACGCATAGACCCATCCTTCTTCTTTATGATGAGGATCGGTTCTCCCCAAGGTGATGTACTGGGACGGATAAATCCCTTTTCCAACAACTCTTGTAGTTGTACTTTGAACTCCCTGAGTTCGGCTGGTGCCATTCGGTATGGAGGTATGGAGATCGGTTGCGTGTCAGGTATCAAAGTAATCTCGAACTCAATCTCCCTCTCTGGCGGCAGTCCAGGTAATTCCTCTGGAAATACATCAGAGAAATCTCGTACAATTTTGACATCTTCAATCATATGATCTTCGGCAGGTAACTCCACAACATAGGCGAGAAAACCTATGCAACCCAGATCGAGCAAGTGTTGGGCCTTCAATGCCGATACATATAAGACCTCACTATCTGGGGCACGTCCATCAAACTGAAAGGTAGGTATGCCTGGGATACGGAACACTACCGTCTTCTCGAAGCAATCAAGGCATGCGTGATGTTGCTCGAGCCAATCCATATCTAAGATGACATCAAAATCTTCTAACTAAATGAGTAAAAGATATGCAGGCATTAGGTGCCCGCCAATCTGCACCTCTACCTTCTCCATCGCTTGTCGCACTATGAATAATTGGCCCCCTGGGCCCTTGATGTAGTAAGGAGATGGAACATAGTCCGGTTATTAATCTAACTTGGATACTAAGCGATGTACTAGAAAAGAGTGCGTAGCTCCCGAATCAAATAAGGCATGTAAGGATATACCATGTACTGAAATCATACCTCGCACTACAGCTCCTGAGGCATGAGCCTGCTCCTGTGTGATTGCATCCAACTGTCCCTGAGGCTGTGGGGGGGGGCGTTAGAACCTGCAACACTGAAGGTTGATCGTGGTGAAGGACGTTGAAAACCTCGACCCCCACAACGGGAAGCTGATCTGTGTGACTATGCAGATGAGAAAGTTGGTCGTATACTTTATGGGTGGCCACCTGAGTTGCTGGCAAGTAAAGGACACTTGGCCTTGAAATGGCCCGGTTGTTGGCAGTGGAAACATCTGCGATCTCCTGGCTGAGAGAAGGAGCCTCCTGAGACAAGGCTAGCACAACCTGTCTTGCGGCTCTGCGAGTGTATCGAAGAGCGGAAGGAAGTAGTACCACGACTCGTCAAACCCTGCCCCAAAGTAGGTGTAGGGGAAAATCTGCTAACGGTAGGAGTAGTAGCCACTGGGTGGAAACGACGCTCTCTACGAGCTCTATGGAAATCTCGGCGAGCAGATCTTCCAGACTGAGATGGTTGGGAGTGTGATGGACTCCCCTGAAGTCGACTCTGAGTTGCCTCCATCTTGGTATCTTTAGCAGCTACCTCCTTGATGGAAGTGAAATCCAATGCAGATAGCCGGTGTTGCACATGGTCACGTAATCCCCATATAAATTTTTGTAAATTCTCCTCAGGAAAAGCAGTAGTCACTGGTGAGTAGCAGGAGAGTTCAGTGTAGCGAATGAGGTATTCTTGGGCCAACATTGACCCCTGCTTCATCTCAGCAAACAACCTCCTCTGATCCTCAACCCAGTGGTCTGGGTAGAACTGGCTATGGAACTCGTCAAGAAATATTTCCCATGTTATGGGATCCTCCAGATGTTCCTTGGTGGCGTACCACCAACGTTCAGCATAACCTGCTAGTGAAAATTCCACAAATTTAAGCCAAGACTCTTTAGGAGCATGGATCATCCGTAAGACCATAGATACGTGATCCATCCATAGTTCAGCCTCATCTGGTGTGCCTGTGCTGAAGAATTGGGGCACCTTAGACCTCTGGTAGGCGACATAAATCATCTGATGTTTCTGCAATGCCTCTAAATCCTCCGACCCTTCAGGATCCAAAGACACCGTAGGATGAATACTGCCCTCTTCCTCACGGGAACGTTGATAAGAGGAATCTTCGTGCTGAAGTAGCCTCTATTCCAATGCCTCCTGACGCTGTTGTATATCCTGCACGTCTTGAACTAATAAGGCCAGCTGTTGTGCAACATCAGGGTCAACATGAGGCAGCATGATTCCCTGCGAGAATCATTATATTAGAATTTTTTTCCATGATTAGAGAGACAATGGACAAGTTAAGTATGACTTATATTATTCTCCTTAAACCAATGACAAGGTCAAGAGGCTTATCATTGTATTTATAATTCAAATCCCACTGATAATCTAATATACAAAAGAGGGAATGGAGTATCGGGCTCTAATACCATCTGTGACACCCCGCCCCTCCGGCTACTGAAACCGACGAGACCTACGAAATGGAATGATTATTTGAATTTTTTGGATGTCAAAAATACTCCAGATTTTAGGAAAGGAAAATACGGGATTTCACAATCAGCCACTACATTCTTCTTTCTAGGTTTATCTCTGATGCCTAAGTCAAACTCCTAGATAAGTAAAATCCACCTAAGAAGACACGCCTTTACATCCTTCTTTTCTATGAGGTACCGTAGTGTTGTATAATCTGTGAACACAATCACCTTAGATCCGATGAGATGAGATCTAAACATATCCAAGGCAAACACTACCGCAAGCATCTCCTTTTCGGTAACTGTAAAGTTATGCTGAGAGGGGTCAAGCACTTTGTTTGTGTAGTGTATAGCGAACGGGATACCATCCCGCCTCTGTCCTAATACAGCCCCAATAGCAAAATCTGAGGCGTCCGTCATGATCTCAAAAGGAAGAGACCAATTTGGGGCTTGTAGGATCGGAGCGTCCACGATCATCCCTTGAAGTAGCTTAAAGGCCTCAAGACATTTATGATCGACAATAAACTCCATGTCTTTGCCTAAAAGCTCAGTTAGAGATCGGGTGATCTTTGAAAAATCTTTGATGAATCTCCTGTAAAATCCAACATGTCTGAGGAATGACCGCAACTGTTTTACATTGGTTGGTGGTTGGAGTCATATGATTACGTCCACCTTGCCAAGTTCAACCTCCATTCATCTCTTGGAGATGACATGCCCCAACACAATGCTCTCCGTCACCATGAAGTGACTTTTCTCCCAGGAGAGCACCAGATTTACCTCACAACATCTTTTGAGGACTTGATCTAAATTTCTAAGACATGAGTTGAAGGAATCACTGTGGACTGACAAGTCATTCATGAAGACTTCCAGGAATTCACCGGCCATCTCAGCGAATACAACAATCATGCACCTTTGAAACGTAACAGGAGCATTGCATAACACAAAAGGCATGCGCCTGAAAGCATAGGCACCAAAGGGACATGTGAATGTGGTTTTGTCCTGGTCCTCAGGAGCGATAGCTACTTGATTGTAGCCTAAGAACCCGTCTAAGAAACAGAAGAATTCCTTTCCCACTAATCTTTCTAAGATCTGATCGATAAATGGTAGAGGAAAAGGATCCTTCTTCGTCACGACATTCAAGCATCTATAATCCACACAGACACATCACGATGTGGGTACTTGTTTCATGTTCTCCTCTCCGTCCTCATTGGTGGTTGTCTAACTTCCCAACTTCTTCAGGACAACATGTATAGGTGCCACCCACTTGGGATTGGAGATGGGATAAATAAAACCGCGTCGCACCATTTCTCAATTTCTTTCTTCACTACCTCTTGTAAATTTGGATTCACCTATGTTAGAATTCATGAGAGGATTTTGCTTCATTCTTAGGGTAGATATGATGGCAAACACAGAGCGAGATTTATCCCGTGGAGATCGGAGATGCTCCATTCTATTGGCTTGCAGTTTTTCTCCAGGATCTCTAGCAAGCGAGATTCCTGCTCCTGGTCAATCATGAACTGATGATAATCGGAAATTTTCTCTCTTGTCTCGCAAGGAAGGCATATTTCAAGGTTGTGGGTAATGGTTTGAGCTCAGGTAAAGTGTAGTCATCAAGAAAATATGGCTCAATCAATTCTGGCTCTGTGCTGGTAGTGGCTAGATCTGTCTCTGAGGTAACTGCCACCAATTGACTCAGCTCAGGAGTCGGATCGTCAGAAGTATCCAAACAATCGGCAAATGCCACGTCCGACTCATCATCCTCATCTTCTGATTGTCCTAAAGATGGAAGGACTGATAAGCCCAGCTGAGCCTTTGTGTCATCGAATATGTAGGGGGATGCATTCTGATCTACGCTTTGTTCGTTCCTAAGGATCTTACAAACTGTCTCATGTACAAGATTCTCTCCATCGGAGATGGACTCATCGATGCTAGCTGGGTTCTCCCAACAGTGTCTACATGAACATAATCTGCCTCTAACGAAGTGTACTCGATGCTAGATTCAAAATCTAGCCTCTGCCACCTTGTCTGCTTCATCTCAAGTTCCTCATCTCCGCCTGGAGTTTAGAATTGAATTTTCTCGATCTTATAATCAAATAAGGCCCCTGCTATTCTAAGGAAGGGCCTTCCAAGAATGATCTGGGAATCTCTCTTGTTTCGAGGGATCTCTATATCAAGGATTGTAAAGTCTACCATGTAATCCCGACCCTCAACATTGATGATAATGTTCCTCAATTCTCCCTTGGACCTCTTAGTGGATTTGTTTGCAAACTGGTGCAAAGATCTGGATTTCCTAAGGGGTCCTATATTTAGCCGCTCATAGAGGGTTGTTGGCATCAGATTGATTGAAGATCCATTATCTAGGAGAGTACGTGCAAACGCAGTGTCATAGACATGACTCACTATATAATGGACACCCATGTCCCTTCGTTTCCTAGGAAACACATTCTCGATGGCGCAAGTAGTGGTTATTGAAAAAACATGCTTCTCAACATGGCTTCTGGTTTTCCTGCTGACCCTAGTAGCTGTGCATCTCACCTTAAGGTACTTCTGAAATGCAGATGTCATATCCACATATATCAAAGGGGATTGTGACCTTGATATATTTATTACGAAACTCCGCCATCTCAGGGTCATCTTTTTGGATTTTTTTGGATTTCTTATTTCCACCCTTAAGAGCACGGGGGAAGGGATTATTGATGACAACTCAGGTTCTGAAACTGAAATGTTTTCATTCAAACGGGAAACTATGTTCTGTACAAGACTGGGACTCTGATTCTGACACTGACTCTGACTGGAAAGAAATTCATGTAACGAAACAGGTGGTGCATCTACTGCTACTCCTGGTGTGTCCTCCTCTGATGGAGGTGCATGCTCTTCATCATGCTCGCTTGATTCATTGCTGGTGCTCCTCTCCTTATTCTTACCTTGGTGTTTTAAGGACATTGAAATCCTTTTATTCTGCTGATGTCGGTGATGGTGGTGGTGATGCTGCTCCTCTACCTCCAAGTTCTCCTCAGGTAGAGACTTGGTGGCGTCTTCCTCATGTACCCACGCCTGATCATGTATGGTCACATTCCTTCCGCTCTTGAGGGACATGTGATTGATATTATCGTACGGAAGGATCTCATGTTCAGATAGAGAATAATCTGAATAATATACCTGATCTCGTGGTCGATGCTGACCCTGATTCAGGCTAATATTGGGGTTAGCCTGAACCTAGGCGGGAATTGGGGTCTTTGGTGTCATCTGCTTATCCTGGTAGCGTGAGACATGATTCAGATATGTTTTTATGTCATGGTAATCGTTCTGCATCTGATGAACCCTATCAGTAAAATTCTGGATGGGCAAGGTGAGGGACCCTAAATCACTAATGGGTGGGGTTTGTTGCTGTTGAGTAGAGGATGAGTGATTCTATTGTTTATTTGGCCCTGCTGGCCTTGTTGTTACTGATGGGGTGGGACGGTGTGGTGTAAGGTGGTGGGAGGGCCCTGCTGGCCCGAGTGGAATGTGCGTTGCTGCTGAGGCTGGTATCCTTGTCCTGGCTGGGACTGTACAAAGCGCGGTGTGGGGATGGAACTGGTTTCCTGGTAAGCTATGGAAGGTCAGTGTGGCTGACCATTCCCAATCCCCGACTGTCTGCAGACGAGGTCATGGTTGTACCACAGCCCGTTGATCTAAACACCTGCGGAGGCTCCTCGTAGACTGACTCCACCTGTGGGGGTATGTGATATTCCTGCTGAGTGTACTGCTGCTCCTCAACCCAGCTGCTCTGAGGCCCTTGTACCTGCTCTTGTACTAGATGAACTCGATGTACAGGTACATGTGGTGCAGAAGGGACAGATAGTTGTATCTTGGCTACCTTCTCAGTTATTTCAGCAATCGTGAAAACACCTCAAGGTCAGTGACCCTCTTGTGGATCTTTTCTACCATGGTGAGCTTATCAACTATTATCCCCATGCTAGGGATTAGGGTATCTGTCAGATCCGCTACACTCCTCCTAGGTGTCTCATTAGATAGTCTTGAGGGAGGCACCTGATAGGCCTAGTGGCCTGAGATCTGCATGTTTCTACCATCTGCTCCAAGATCTTCATACGACATCTTCATTCTTATTCAGATAGCTACCTCCACAGGATGCACTCACTAACCCCTACATTTCCGTGGTCATACCACAAAACAAGATCTGGACTAAGATCACCTTAGTAATGCCATGGTAAGGCCATTTTTGTGTCAAGTAATTGAATCTATCCCTTGCTTCATGGAATGGTTCGTGGGGACCTTGGGAAAAGCTAGCGATCTTTGTCCTCATCTGGTTTGTCCTACTGAGTGGGTAGAACTTCTGTAAAAATAAATCTTTGAATTGCCTCAAGTTTGTACATCTAACCCCGAGATTCTTCAGTAAATGGGAAGCCTTATCTCCTAAGGCAAACGGGGTAGACTTCAGCCTGGCATTTTTTATGCATACGGCTCTGCAATAGAATTTTCTTTGCCCTTATTTTTTCTGTTAAAGAAAAATACAGAAGAGAGACAAAAAGAATCCATTCGATTCAGATTGTTGAATAATCTATTTACCACCCTTCCTTTTGTATTCCCTTTTTAGGAGTTAAAAAATACTATGATGGTTCTGTTGCTTTATATATTTATCTTATACGTGATTTAGCAATCCCAAGGTGTTTTTTGATCCGATCAAAATAAGAAAAAAAAGATCTTGTTTCATCTTCTTACTCTTTCTTTCAGAAATAGCGGAAAGAAACTTTTAGTGTGTAAGAAAAATGGTTTGTGACGCTGAAAGGGTTCTCTGATACATAATACCAAAATAATAAGACCAAATCCGGAAATAACCCTTGTTTCATACTATTATTTCGATACGTAATCTTGTGTTACGGAAAAACAAAAAAAAGATTTGTTTGTATCGAACTTAAAGTGCCATGCTATTATTACTTATTATTCATATTGAGTATTATTATTATTACTAATTATGTAATTTTTTCCACTTTCAACCGGCTCGTTTTTATTTAATTCAAATAATAAAATTGGGTTTCTTTTTTCAAATTCTTTTATTATTCCTTTTATAATTAGAACTATTTTTTGAATCCATTTTGTTTTTTCTTTTAAGGCTCTTATAAACCATTTTATTTTTTTAAAACTTTTAGAACTAGAAAAATTTTCTTTTTCACTTTTATATATTTTTTTGAATTCATTAAAAATGGGTTCAAAAAAAGAAGGCTGTTTTTGTGGAGAACCAAATGGTACTTCTACTTCTGTTCCCCAAATTGTTAAAAAACAAAAATTGTCTTTTTCCTCTTTTTTATCTCTATGATGGGATCTTACCTTAGACCCTTGCCAAGGTTTCAGACAAAAAGGAAATAGAATTTTTATCTGAATACCATCTGTTAACCAATTTTGGGGAAATTCCATTTCTGATAATTGAACACCATTATAAGTACATTTAATATGTATTTCTCTATTCCAATCTCTCAAATCCTCATACCACTCGGGGAATTGTAATAATAGCATACGCCCAATATTCTTAGCTATTATTAAGAATGGCAATTTAATGTATTTTCTCAAAAAGGATTGGGTTACTAACATCAAACCCCTTATTGCTTGAGCAAATATAATGGTATCCCATGCTTCTGATATTGCTATACGCTCATTTTCGTCTTTTTTTCCCTGCTTTTTTCTTTTTTTCTTTTGTTTCTTCCTCTTCGGAATCGGAAATCAAAATTTCTGATTCTTCCCTCATCCAATTCCTAAAAATAAGATTCATCATTTCGGAGAAATCAAAGGAAAAAATGTTTTATCAATTTGATCCAAAAAAAGTGGTGAGTGACTTGTCCAACCCTAGGATGGCTAGGTTGTTACACACCAACTCAAAGTCTCTCAAGAAAGCATATGGTCCGTCTGTTGCATTTCCATTAAAATTCGGTAGCAGACCAAGGAAGATGGGGCTTCGGCTCAAATGCCTCTAGGGGTACCTCAGGTACGAGCCAACTATGCATCTCATTCTCAGCTGGGTTGTAGGCATCTACCATTGATCTATCTATTCCACCCGCCTCAATCACCTATCCCATCCTAGCCATAAGATATACATTCAGCCGCACGGCTCTAGCTAAATGGGCAAGGACTTGATGCATAGTATCATCTTTGGGTTCCTCTTCATCGACGTTTTTCTTAGGTATCTTGGTCTCGGATTCGTCCTCTTCACCTTTATAGATAATGTGGTCAAGGTTAGAGGATGTAGTAATTAAAACATTCTCACCAAGGCGAAGGTCTTCCTTGGTGAGATGAGAGGAGAGAAAAGGGATGGTTTGAGAGTGACCATCCTGAGAGTGAGAGATTCCAAACTCAAGAGGGTCATGAGCTCGGGTTGGCCCAAGTTGCACTCGGGCTGATGAAGACGCACTTTGTGAGGGGTTCAATGAGAGATTTGTAAAGCTTGAGTAAATATCCTCCCAGTCAGTCATATTCAGTGGAAAAAAGAATCGGGAGCACTAGTGTAAAGATAGGATTTGACTCCTACCTAAAGCAAGTAATTGAATCACAAACCCTAAGTTCACACTCAACATGGTCAAGGACCCAAAGATGGGTCTGATTAATCTGGTTGATTTTAAGTGTGATTTTTAAGCAAAATAGCAAGGATTACGTGATAGCCTAAAGGGAAGTCGGCTCAAAGCTGGATGTGTCACCCCTGTTTAACATGTCGCCTAAGATACCAACACCCTTCCTCTCTTCGCTCCTATCACCAGCCAAGGAAGTTCAAGGACCTTCCCCTATCTACCTACCGAAGTAGGCAGAGGCTGGCAAGGCTTATGACTTCACCTCGGATGGTTACTAGCAACTTGTTGCGCCGCACCACTGCTTCACCCCTATCTACCTGCCGAAGCAGGCGGAGGCTACTTGGTGCTGGTTAGTTGAACCTTAAGTAGTTCAGCCTGTGATATTTGCTAGGATTTAGGTACGTGATATGGAAGGCGGGGATTTTGGCTCTATTTTAGGGTATGCACACACACAATGTGCCCTCACTCAGCCTGAAATCAAAGTCGGGGTTATTCTCCCGCAAACAGAATTTCCAATTTTATATTGATGTTTTGGGTCAATTCGTTTAGCGGTCCCGATTTTAAGTTAAATGGCTAGTTGATTAGTCCAACACATAAGGCACACTTATCATCCAGTCCCAATTTCCTTTAATCCTAAGTTATAAAACCAAGGGCAAAGAAGTCGAGAAAAGCCGATGCGCGATAAAATGATGATGTATGCCAACTTTAGAAGACTTATAGTGATCCTCGTGCTATACATGCGGGATGCAAAACAAAATTGAGATTATATACTAAATGAATGCAATCGATGAAAAGCCACTCCTAGGCAAGCAATCCTATTAGCGAGTGAAGAACAAATTTAAATTTGGCTAAGTTTTGTGGTCTAAGTGCATCTTTTAATGGTGAGGTGTGGTCCTAAATATTACGAGCACAAACAAACCTAAGAAAGCTCTAAGAGCCGCAAGTGCATGTTCTATCCTACGTCAAGCAAACCACACCACACAAAGAGTCTTTTTATTATTCAATTACACAAGCGAGAACCCAAACGGGAACCGCTTTAAATGCAGACTTTTTTTACAACTTCCCTTAAAACTACTCAGTTCAAATTAATGTTGTTTCTTCGGCTAGCCTGACAAATTGCTTTTGATGCAAAGTGTTTCACACACAAAAATAAGATAGTGATCAGAGAAAACGACATAGACTAAAGCAAATAAAAAATGTTGGAAATAGAATAGAGTTATTTACAAGAAAAATCGGGGATCAGACTACCCGAGGATGGAAAACCTAAAATCTCGATGTTTTGAAAATTAACCTAAGGCGTGCCTTCCTAGCAACGATGCCATTTGACAAACTCAGAATTCACCCTCTTAATTCAATAGGATTAAAAATAAAATGTGTTCGTTGTAGTCGGGCAAATTCGGATCAATCAAAAACCACTTTAATTAATGTAATAATTAATAGCAAGCAGCAATTTTTATTTTACTTGGGCAAGCCCAAGGTCGAACTCAAGGAGGCAGCTTTTTCCTTAGATTAATTTTTAGTCGATCTAGATGCTAGGTTTTCAGGAGAATTTTTGATGGTTTTTTATGCAATTAACGAATGCAATGCAACTTAGAATAAATTCGAGGGTTAAAATGTAAAGTATTATGCAATTAAGTCCAAAACTTCTCAAACTTGGCCATAATGTGATAAATGATGAAATTAATCTATTATAATTTTGTCGGAATATGTCGACTCAATATGAATTAACTACAAATTAAATATGAATGCAGGGTGGTTTTCGCAAATTTAATTTGATAAATACAAAACGTCAATATTTTTCAGAAATTAATTTATCCTAGATAGGTCTATATGAGAAATATCCAGAACATTTTAATTCCTAAAAATATTAAGTGAATACCTAACTAAAAATTAATTAAGCGAAAAAGTAATTAATTTATTGCAACCTAATTATGCGGGGAAAGGTGATGATTTTTGGGCACAAAGTAGAATACATTAAAATCTAATTATTTTGCATTTTTGAGAAATTTTTGGAGCAACAAATAATTTAATATTAATTAAAAATCACACAGAGGGCAAAATATGTTATTTTTCACCAAAATAATTATATTTAATAAATCATGGCTCGCAAAAATTCAATCAAATATGCATAATGACAACATAATTGGTTCTACGTTGAGCAATTTTTTGAAATAATAAAATGAGTGAAATAAGTGTCTAAATAAATATGCGAACACAGGGGTGTAAATGCAATACAGAATTAAAAGTGACTACAAAAACATGCTGACTGGAGTAAATTGCAATTACCTATACTTGTTAGGGTATGGATGCAAATTTTCCAGTGAAAGGCGTGCCTCGCACGTGACTTCAGTAGGCAAGGACTCTGACGTAATTTGCTAGATTGACAAGGGGGGCTTCTACAATTGACCAGATGGCACATGCTAAGCACGTGCCTTGGAGTGGGCTGAACTGCGTCGGGAATTCAGAGAAAGATGAGGGTTCTTCTGCAATATCCACTACCCCTCACGTGTGAGGCACATGAGGGAGCTTCGATCCTTAGCAGCAGAAGAGATGCTGACACTCTTGGCCGAGGCAGAGCTCCTCCGACGAAGGAGGGTACTGGTTCGATGAAGAACAGGGGCCTCCGGCGAGAGGCTATGTCGGGGAAGAAAATCGGGGCGACCTCAGTGCAGGTGGGGAAAAAGCTCAGCTTCGTTGGCATCATGAGCAAGATCCTCGGGTTGGAAGAGGGGCAACGGGTTTTGACTCATGGTTGGTGGAAATAGCGTTGACAAAAGTCGAAGCATGCGTCATAGGCGAAGATCGGTGAAGAAGCTCTAGTTGTCGTCCGACACGGTGTTGAAGATGAGAACCCTAGAGGTGGATCCTCCTGGAAAGTGTTGCTCGAGCTAAGCAGTGAAGGCAGAGCTGTGGAGAAGATCTCCCAACTGAGGACGAAGGAGGTGCTCTGGAGTGGTAGATGGATGGCGGATCGCCCAAGGCAGAGGGGCGAGCTCACTTGCGGAAGCACGCCAGGAGGGCTAATCGTGTGCTTGGTGAGGTTGTTCTGGGGTATGTGAGGCGATGCAGCCAAGGGGGGAAGCATGGTCGCTGGAGTTCGAGGGAGACTGGATGATCGGGAAGGGGAGGAGCATGGCGTGGAAGGAGATGGCAGCTACTGTGTGTAGTTCGGTGGGGGCTCTGCCCAGGGGGTCGCGCGAGGATGGCGGCGCTGACGCGTCGACGGGAGGAGGCAGAGTGGAGTAGGTAGAGGGAGAATAAACAAGGGAGAATCCTTTGTGAACATGGGATTTGTTTTTTTGTCTTAAATTTTAGATTAAATGAATCGAGAAAATTCCTCAGAAAATTCAATAAAAATCATCGTTGCGTTTGCAACGTGTGATTTATCCGTGCAAAAGTCGGTGATTTTGAGAATTGGTGAATGGATCGAGGTGGATTTAAGAGAGAAGTAATGGAGGCAGAAAAACAGAGGAGGTTGATGACAAGACGTTACATGGGGTGAAATGTGTGGGTTCTTAGGAAGAAGGAGCTTGCTCGGGAGGGGTGATGAATCCATGATTCATTAACTTTTCTGTCACATTTTGTCTTAAAACCCTTAACAAATACATGTAAATATCCATTAATTCTCATATTTTAATAAAACACCATTCATGTGTAAATATTCACTTTTAACCATTAAAGTCATGTAAATAAATAAAGAACCAGAAAAACAAAGAAAAAGGCAGATTGAATATATGTATATATATACAATATGACTTAAAATATAAATATAACTGTAAGATATATTTATAGCCCAACCCCCGAGACCAAGTCAGCATGGATTGGTCGACAAACCAATAAGTAGGGGGAGATAAGGAAAGAAAACCAGAGAAAAATAATTTAACACACATATACACCTTTCACTATTTATAAATAAATACAAAACTTCAAAGAATTTTAATTATTTCATATGAACATATTTTTCACCAAACTCTTCTCCTAATTATTTCTAAAAATGTATATAAAAATATAAAAATAAGTTAAAAATATTATCCTGTATATATGCCAAGAAACCCAGCCTGGAAATTGTCAAAATCTCAACTTCCGAACATCAAAACTTCCTCATACGAACTCCGATTTCACTCTACTCACCTTTAAAGTTCATAAAATAATATTCTCTAATTAATAAAGGTGGTTTCATCGAATTCGGAGTCCGTTTGCAAAAAGTCGGTTTTGGGACCAAAAGACAACGGGGTTTCTGGGCTATTTATTTTCTGTAACACACACTATTTATCATTTTCTTAATTTTATAATTTTTAAATTATTTCATGATCTTGTAGTTTCACCATCATTTATTTCATAATTTTTGGAGACTATTTATTATTTTAATAAAATCAAAACCCCAAAATATATGTATAACTGACCTACTTAGATACTAACCTTATTTATTAAAATATGTAAATTAATTCATTAAAATCCATAAAAATTCGTATAAACCTTATTTAATATTCTAATAATTAAGAAAATATAAGATTAATTTTTATTTGTTTATTTATCAAATTAAAAATCTAAAACCTATTTATAAATATATATTTATTCATATAATATTAATATTTTAAATAATATTTATTATTTATAAAAAGTATTTATACCATAAGTAAGAAAATTAATTTATTTACATTTCTTGTGTTTATAGTTATTTAAAATAAGTTTATCTACTATTTAATTTCGAATTTATAAAGAAATTAAACCTATGGACCAACCAGGTGCTGATACTTGTCAGCACCTGGAGCCTTCTTCTTCAAGAAGCAGTTCTACCAAGCTGTTCGACCGGCCACCTTCAACCCTTTTTCCCGAGCCATTCCAGAACCTTCCGGCCTACCAAAACCCTCCGATCTCTTCTCCGAACTACCCTCTCCATCGCCGGCCGTCGATCTCGACTTGGAGCCCACGAAATCTCTCCTATATAAAGCCTCCAAGGTCGCCATTAATACCTAACTTTCCAACTACCCAGAGCCCCAGCTCCAGGTTGTCCGATCCCTCTACTTCCAAACCTTGTTCCGGCCAAACTGAGGCGGTGACATCGCCGTGGAGGAGCTAGCGAGGAGGAGGGCACGTCGGAGGATCGTTCCAGGGCTTAGTCGAGCCTTACATCACCGCGTTCGCCGCGTTCCGCTCCGGTCTTTGGCCGCCGTCGAGCTACTTTGTCCAGGTAATATACCTAGACTCTCATAGGCCTCTTCCTTCATTTCGTCGTTTTATTTCTCGATAGACGTGCGTTGATTAGCAATGCTAATCCTTGATTTCGTTCGCCTAATCGTCTAGCTTAGACACCCTTCCATGATCTCCCTTCGATTCGTTTCATTTCTCGCTCAAATCGCATAGTTTTCCATCGCCATTTCCACGCATTTGAAAGAGCTTCTGGAAACTTGATTTTTCTCATATTTTGAGCTGGTGATTCTCTGATCTGGTGGCCGATTCTTCACGAATCGAGCATACAAATACGTCATTTGCAGGTTCTACATCCTCGCGAGCAATTTCTTCGGATCTGGAAGGCTTTCATCTGCATCAGAATCAACCTCCAAAGATTGGATGCCGGAACAGAGCCACGTCCAGGTGCTGAGATCATCGACTTCATCGCGACGCCACCGCTGCTCGGAGCTTCTTCCGCCGCCACCCTACCGCGGGCGAGCTCGAGGGGTGGAGGTGCCACCCCTCTGGCCCCGCCGGAGTGCCAAAGGGCTCGCCAGTTGCTCGGAAAAATTCCGAGAAGAGACGCCATCGCCAGAAGCTCCAACGAACTCAAGAACAGGAGGACAAATAGGTGCGCGACACGTGACGCGCCCTTGAACGTCAGATCAACGCCAGATTCTTCTAATCTCAGCCGCTGAAAACAAAACGGTGGAAAAATTGCTCACTAAATCCAACGGTTTCCAGAAATTCTTTTCCGCCCCCCAGGTTTCTCCTATTTGCATTTAGGTCCCTCCGCAGGGACCTAAATGTAAACATTTGTGTGTTTTTTCTACAGAACAGTCCCTGAGGACCATTTTGAGAACAATTTAAATAGCTTTTCTTTGTGCTTATGCCCCTGGGCTGTAGGGGCTATTTCGACCTCGTGTGACCTCGTTTTTCGACGGTTTCTTGAGGGTAGTTACACAACTACCCCAACTACTTAGTATAAAGTTTTCGTGGATTTTTGACGAGTTTTAGTTGTGTTTTGATTTTATCGAAGATCGTCTTGCTTTGTTTTGATTTCTTGTGTAGTTCGAGCTCGCGGCTCGAACCCCGTTCAATCTACTATATAGTATCACCTATATAATATCCACCTATTATACAATAAATAAATATTTTTGAAAAAACTCTCTTTTTGAAAATTAAATAAAAATTGGAAAATAATAAAATCAAATAAAAACAATAAAAAATAAAAACCAATAAAAAAGGGTTTCTTTGACTTGATCACTTAGAGAAGATTTAAAATAAGATTACAAAGATAAAAAAATCGAAGGAATTTATTCTGCCTCCTTGAGTTTGACCTAGGAACACTTGCCTGGTTAAATATTAGTGAACGCTTTTCCGAAAGAAAACCGTAATTGTTTGATAGGTTCAAGAATCGAAACTTGTTTCGCGGCTTTTGCTACAACTGACCACTTTCATCAATTAAAAAGCCGTGAAACCGATTCTTAGCCTCATCAAGGGGTCCTTCTATTGTCGCCAAATGCCATGGCTAAGGTGGAGCTCGGCGAGCACGAAGAGCTCGCAACAAGGTCATCGGAAGGTCACCTTGGATCTCGCCTGAACACAGGAAGGCCGTTGCTCCGGTGGAATGCACTCGATGTCGCCGATAACGCTCTCTCCGGAGCTTACTCAAGGCCCAGAAGTGGCGGATGATCTGCGATGTGTGGGTGTGCTGCGTTTTTTAAAGGAAGTTGCGAGGGATCAGGAGAGAGTGATCGTGGAGAGAGTCACCACGAAAAGGGTGAAGGAGGTTAGGACGAGTGGCCGCACTACGCGAAGCGGGGCAGGTGGTTGCGTGGAGGAAGCGGGCGGAAGGTGGAGGTAATGCTCGGCCTCGAACGGCGATATTAAATTAAAAATTAATTAATTAATTAAATATACAAAAATAATTAAACAAATAATAAAATAAATAAATAAATAATAAGTAAATAAATAAAATGGGGGTGACACGTGGTGGCTCCAGGAGCTGCCACGTGTCGCTCCAAGAAAATTCAAAACATAAATCTAAAGAAAAAACAAAAAGAAAAAACAAAAGAGGTCAAATGAAAAAGTGTCAAATAAAAGTTGCTCGTCTCGACGAGATCTACAACTTCCGTGAAGGTCTGAAAATCAAAGGAAGTCACATGTACAAAGTGTATTTTTAGGTGGTACCTTATATATGCAAAATATCGCATTTTTATATTTTGTAGATTTTTTTTGTTATTTTAAATAAGAGAAAAATAAAAATAAAAATAGAGAAAATGTGAAAGGTATATTTACAATTTAATCTAATTTTTTAAATTTTTAATAATTAAGAAAATAAAAGGATAAAATACAAGGGCAAAAAGTCAATATGTACAATATATAATAGGAGCTCGAAATCCAAGTTTCACATACGATCTTCGATTTTCATGAATTGGTCTTGTTTTGAAGGTTTTTGAATGTATATTACCTTACAAGTGAGTAGACCTAAATCAGACACTACATGGGAGAGATATACATATTTTAAGGATCATAGTCTCAAACTTGAATTTGGGTTTTATCGGATAATTTTAGTATTTTTTGATATTTTTTCTTTATTAGTGTTAGTAATATATACACTATAGAGTTCAATTTATTGGATTTGGAGTTAGTATAAAATAGATATAAATAGGTGAATTTTAGCTAATATACAGGTGAATACTTACAAGTGAATTTCGCTCCTTAATTAATGCAAATATGAATGCTAAAATGCAGATATTATTTACACATGCATGAATGCTAATTATGCAATATAAGTGATGAAATGCAACTAATTACATGGGAACAAAGCTCTATTTTCAACTTTTAGAGTGATGAATCACAGATTCAACATGCATCCATTGTGGTCTTCTCCTCTCCCGAAGATCCGGTGCTTGTGATCGTGCTCGATGTTGCTTTATTCTTCTTTTTGGATTTTCTTTATCTTCTAGATTGATGGCGACGATGATCCTCCTCCTCTGAGATACCCATAGGGGCTGGTTCATCGGTATCCTCTGCTCTTTCCTACCGTGCCAAATCAGGGGTCTACATGGTTCTACCGCTCCTGAGAGTAAGATGGTGAATACCATGCGATAGGATCTCATGATCTGATTCTAAAGAATCAAAATAGTATACATGATCCTTCTGACGATTTTGTCCTTGGTTTAGGTTATTAGGATTAACATGAACCTGTGATGGGATGGAGGTTTTGGGTGCGGTGAACTCATCGCGCCATTGTGAAAGCCGATTGATGTCAGCTCTCTGATCATGTTGTTTATTGCGGATGAGCTTGAGTTCATCAAGAATCATCTGAAGATCAGAGGTGCCCGAAGATGAGGCTCCATGGTCTTGCCTTTGCTGCTGACCATGCTACGGTCTGTTAGGTCCTTGATAGACCTGCTGACGATACTGGTTCTGCTGATGAGGATACTACTGCTGATGAGGGGGTTGATATTGTCGATATTGAGGCTGAGGGGGGTATTGTGGCTGCTGCTGGTGGGGTTGTGTAGCATTGGGATCAATGGTGTACCAGATCCCATTCACCTCCCATACCTGTGGGGATTCCTCGGTGACTGTCTTGATGGTTGTCTCAGTGAACTGGCTCTCATGGACTTCAGGCTAATATTGAGTCCATTTGATGTAAGACTGACCCCTGCATGGGCTGCTCCTGGATGTGATGCACTCGGTGGATGGGGCAGGAGGTGCAGATGGGGTAGGTATCTTGATCTTGGACACCCGATCAGCTAATTCAACCATCTATTTTGAAAGCTTGGCGAGGTTCTCTCATTCGGTGAGCTTGTGTATTTCGCTCACCTTCTTCTCGATCTGTCAACCTTAGTTAAGCTATCACTGTTTATCCCCATGATGAGGAGTAGGTCATTTTACAAATCGATAGTAGATGTTCTCTCCACCCAGTGAGATACGCGAGATGGAGGTGGTTGTCATAAGCCCTGCTTGATGACCTAGTTCGGCTGGTCTCTGCCATCTGCTCTAAAACCATCCAAACCGCATCAGCTCCTTTGTTCAGATAAATGCCTCCACAGGAGGCATTCAATAATCCTTGGACCTCTGGAGTCAGACCACTGTACAGGTTCTGGACCAAGATTGGTCGGTCAATATCATGACCCGGGCATTTCTGAATCAGATCCTTGAATCTCTCCCAAGCCTCGTGGAAGGGCTCATGTGACATCTGCGTGAAACTTGATATTTGGGACCTCATTTGATTAGTTCTACTCAACTGGTAGAATTTCTTGAGGAACATGTACTTCAATGCAGCCCAAGTGGTGACTACCCTCCCCAAATTCTTTAGCCAATAGGTGGCCTTGCCTGCTATAGCAAAGGGGAAGGCTCTAAGACGTATGTAATCCTATGCTACACCAGGTCATCCTAGATTGACACATACCATTTCAAATTCTTGCAAGAACATATATGGCTCCTCTACTAAATTGCCATAGAATTTTGGTAGAAGTGTTAAGAAGCGAGGCTTCAATCTCCAGCATTTGGCAGTACTACTGGCCTAAGCCAATTCTTGTTCTATACGCCACTGGGATTGTAGGCATCTCTCATTGATCCCCCCTCATTTCTTAGCTGTCCAAGATCCTGTATGAGTAATTCATTTCTCTGCTCAGATTGTGCAAGTCTGGCTAGGATTTCCCTCAGTGTGCCATGATCTCCCTCATCGTCCATGCTCTTCTTGGGATGAATCTTGCTATCTTGGTCTTATTCACCTTCAAAATGAAGAGAGTTTGAATTAATAGTTGGGAAAGAAGGTAATCTAGAGGCATCGAGGTGAGATTCTTCCTCGATGTGGTAAGAGAAGAGAGGGTTGGTATGAGTTTTCAGAATGAAACATGAATTATTGATTCTAGTCCCACAGAAAGAGTATCCATGAAACCAGGGGAAATTCAGGGGAAGAGTGTCCCTGAACTTGTGAGGATGATCGATTTGAAGAGACAAGCGAGATGCTCGTGGAGTCTGAACAAGAATCACTCCAATCCGCCATTCTGGATGTCAAAAGGTTAAGAGCATGATGTGAATGGAAGGGTGCTGAGATTGTAGTATTGTGAACACACACCTCTGAATGCAAACACAAAGCAAACCCTAATTTCACCAACTCAACACATTGAAAGATCCGAAATTGGGTCTGATTAATTTGGTTGATTTTAAGTGTGATTTTCAAGCAAAGTTGGCAAGCATTACATGATGGCCTATAGGGAAGTCGGCTCAATAACGGTTGTGTCTCCCCTATTTAACTTGTCATCTAAGATACCAATGTCCTTCCTCTCTTAGCTCCTATCACCAGCTTACTCAGTTAAGATCAATAAAGTTCATAGACCTACCCCTATCTACCTACCGAAGTAGGCGGAGACTGACAAGACTTGTCACTTCGCCCCGAGAAGTTACTAAGAAACTTGTCACGTCGCACCACTGGTTCACCCATATCTACTTGCCAAAGCAAGCAGATGCTACTTGGTGCTGGTCAGTTTAACTTCGAATACTCCAGCCTGTGATATTTGCAAAGAGTGGGGTACATTGATATGGAAGATGAGGATTCAGGCTCATGAATCCACATTTCATCATCTTTATTCTATCATTTTGGCCTTAAAAACCCTAGTAAATGCGTGTAAATAGGCTTAATTCATGCATTTTAGCATTCATGTATATGTGTGTAAATATTGTATAAAATGCGGTTTTTAAAGCCAAATTATAGAATAAAGAAAAGAAAAGAAAAATAATAATATATTGTAAATATTTTATGACCGAAACCCCGAGACCTAGGCATCTCGATGACTAGGTCGACAAGGAATAAAGTAGGGGGAGATAAGGGCCAAAAATACCAATAAATACCTATACCTTTTATTCATTCTTTATTCATTTGGGACCTATTTTGGTTCTATTTTTTTATACATTAAATAAAGAAACTTTGTACATGAAAGTGTAGATAATTTTATAAGAAAATACAAAATTGATTTCACTGAAAAATAATGCACAGATAATAAGTTATGGTTTGAATACAAATCCAAATTCCAACTTCCCAGACCCGTATCTCACAAATGACAACTCCAAATGCATCAAACTCACCTTTAATTATATATAGAATAAAATAAGCTATTTAATGGCGGTGGTTTCGCATTTGACGGAGCTACGGTTTGAAAGTTGAGTTTTGGACCCTCATTATACAAATGTACAAATTAAAATATTCAATTTATTATCTATTCATTATTTTTATATGTTTATATTTTTATATTCTTGTAAATATTATTTATAATAATTATGTACATTAAAATTGGAATAAAAACCTAAATAAAACTCAAAATAAAATACTTAAATATGTGATACATAGGTATACTGCCTATACCCTTACCTATACAATACCTATTTATATTTTATTAAATATACAAAACACATCAATAAATTAAAATAAAAATATAATTATGTGTATAAAAGTATGCTATAATTATATAAATTAATAATCAAAAATAAATAAATTAAATACATCCAATAAAAATAAAAGAATACAATATATAGAGTAATATACCTATAAAGGGTATAATAGGCAACTTGTAAAACTATACCTCTAAAAAATAAATAAAAATTACAATAAAATAACTTATAAAATTATAAACATTTTTTTATTTTGTAACCATAACTAAATAATTAGTCTAATATTTTATTTTGATTTTTTAATATATTTTTCCAGGCTTTTTCCCTGGTTGGTCCACGTGGACCAACCAGGTGGGCTGGAGAGTTGACCTCGGGTCAACTCTCTGACCCCAGCCTGGATTGTGTCAGAAGTTGTTTTTTGTCGCATTTTTGCGGATTTTTCGAGGCGCCACCTAGCATTATCTCCTGATAATTCCTAAACAACTTTTCTTCCTCGTAGATGGGGCATACACGCCCAAGTGTTTTTTCGACCTTCGGGTCGTTGATTCGCGAGATACGCCTCGTCTTTCATGCCACTCGACCATGTTTCAAAACAAATCCCCCGACTTCCCTTTGACCTTTGATCACTCTTTTACCTCCGAATCCCTAACCTAGGTCCTTGGCGTTACTCTTGGTGACAGCATGAGTTCGTAGGACCTCTCAGCGGGTCAAGGCGGCGTTGAATCGAGTCAGGTCCCCTTGCCAGAGTTCTCGCCGGAGAACTTCTTTGTGCACGCACAGGTGAGGCCCCTTCTTCCCCTTTTCTCTCCTGTTCCCTGATGTTTTAGTGTTAAAAAGCTTCAGTGGCATTTCCTTTGTCAAGATCTACGTCCAATCGTCATCATTTCATCCCGATTCAACCTCGGCCGGCATCGAGTCTCGCCGGCCGACTTCACCCTTCCACATATCCGTCCCCCTTGTGAAACACTCCACGAAGTCGGGGCACTTTACCCCCGACTTCTTCACCCACTTTTCTTGCAGGTCCCAGACCCCGGAGAACCCCATCTGGGGTCGGTTTTTGGACGCAGGCACCTCCTGGAGCAGTCCCCTTCTTCCCCCGTGCGCCGGCGGTCTTTCGACAGTCCTCAGCCATATCTAAACCACCTGGGGAGCCTCGCCGTTACTGCAGGAGAATAGAGAGAGCATCGGGGGAGATCCCGGTGCACGGGAGCTCGAGCACCGGTGAATCCAAACTCACCCAGGTCGAGTTCCCTCGTGTGCTCTTCCAAAGCCATCCATCGCCGTCCGATCTGCCCCCTATCATCCATCAGAGCAGCAGCCGTCCGATCTGCCCCTGCGTCAACCGTTGGATCACTCTGGGGCATCTAATCTGAGCCGTTGGCGTCCGAAGGGACATCGCGTGATATAGATCTAACATGTGGATTAGTGGATGCCTCGCCACCGTCGGATGTGCCTATAGCGTTGGTATTTTGCGTATTTCACCCACGACATTTTTGTATTTAATATTTAGACCGTAAACATTCATCTGCAGTTTAATTGTTTATGTAATTTTTGCATTGAGGCCCCCGAAAGTTCACGTATTTACAAACAGGTCCTTGGCCACGTCACCTCACGTGCCCGTGCGCATGAGGCGTGTGGCCATTTTACAGAGAGGCACTCGACCCTTTTTGTATTTGTGTTTAAGCCAAAAACTTTCGCATGCAGTTATAACTTTCTGGCCATTTTGCTTTTACACCCCCGAGCTTTCGTGATATTGCACTTGTGCCCCTACTAGGCGCGCGTGTATGCATGTGCGTCTGGGAGATTTTGCGGGGAAGCCCCTGCGGCTTTGGGTATTGCCCTTTGGCCCAGAAGTATTTTATTCGAGTATTAAATTTTGCGTAAAAATTGTGTCTATGCCCTTGGACTTCTTTCTATTTGCAATATAGTCCCTGCCAGCCCTTTAATTTGTGCTTGCTTTATCTGTTTAATTGGAGCCTCATTTTAATTCCAAAAATTCTCAAAATTTAAACTTAGGCTCCTCTTTGCGTGTACTTTAACGTTAGCATTTTAGTTTTTGATTATATTTCATTTTTATATTTATTAAAAATCAAAACATGCTATTTATTCATTGTCTAGCTTAGAAAATACCAAAAAAATATAAAATACCTCGAAAAACACCAAAAAAAATCAATAGTGTGTATTTTACTCTATTTTAGTGTCAGTCCAAAAATCACTAAAAAATTCAAATCCAAAACCTTAAAAATTAGAAAATACTTAAAAACTTCAAAAAAATTATAAAATCATAGAAAACTCTAAAATTGTAAACTCAAGTTCTGTAGTCTTCCGTTGTTATTGTCTTTATTTGAAAAATAGTTTGAAAATATTTTGTGGCTGTTTGTTATTTTTAATTCCCATTTTACCCCTAGCCAGTAGTCTTTTCACTGTTTTGGTTTATTTCAGTATTTAGAAATAACCAAAAACATTCTGAAAAATACCCAAAATTCACAAAAATAGTAAAAAATCATAAAAATATCAAAAAGATTTTTATTTCGAATTTTGACTATTTTAGCATATTTTTATAAATATTTTATCAACTCTTCTATTACATTGTTTTTGTATTCCAATATTGAAAAAAAAGAAAAATATATATAAAATATAAAATTATAAAAATTAGAAAATTAAAAAACCAAAATACAAAATTAAAAAAAATAATAAAAAAATATAAAAATTAAAAACCCACAAAAAAATTTTAGATTGGCTAAGTGAGTTATTAGACCTAGGTTTTGACTTTTGTCTATACTCTGCACCGTTGTTTCCTGTGTTCGACCCCTACTTACTTGCCATTGTACATTTCTTAGTAGGGTATAAATAAATTTTAATCCTTGCCATTCATTGCTTTATTGATTGTGTGGATTAATTGTTGACGAACGAAGAGGCTTGAGTAGTCGCATCAGCGACAATGAGTCTGATTTGTTAGACCACTTTTCAGCGGCTCCCGCCAATTCGTTTTTCAGTGTGCACACACTCTCTGTACCCTCACTCAGCCTGAACTTAAGGTCAGGGTTACTCTCGGAAAAACAACTTCAGTTTTAATGCTTTTTTTTGTTCAAGTTGTATTAGCAGTCCCGATTTTAAGCTTAATTTTCACTGAGTTTAATCCACCACACAAAGCATGCCTAACGGACAGTCCAAATTTCCTTTAATCTTAGTTGATAAAACCAATGGAGAGTCGAGAAAAGCGAATGTACGATGAAATCAATGATGCATGCTCAGTTCACAAGACATAGTGATCCTCACGCTATTCATGCGGGATGCAATACAGAATTGAAATACAAGCACACCTAAGTGAAGGAACCACACCTAACGGATAGTTCTACTTAGCGGGAATAAGTGAGTTGAAAATTGACTAAGTGAAAACGATCTAAGGTGCGTATAATTATAGTGTAAGTGTAGTCCTAAATTACAAAGGCATAAACAAATTTGAATTTACACTACCACGTGCCTATCCTAATTTCGCCACTCAAGTCGGACCCCACCCTCACCGGAGGGTGAAACATGCCGACACACCATAGAAAAATATTCAGTCCTTTTTACACAGGCAAGATCCCGGTCGGGAACTGCTAGAGAAATGAGCAATTAATTGAAAATACTCTCTCTCCAATTAAAAAGATGGCATGTATCCGGTCGCTTCGAGATGTGTCGGTTTCCAAGAAGACCGCTCCAAGTTCACTGGGCACCTCGCACAACAATTAGAAGATCAAAAAATTAGAGAGAGTTTCACAGAAAAATATACGAAATAAAAAAATTACTGAAAAGAAGGAAAATAATTATAAGAAAAATCGAGGGTCAGACTACCGGGGGATGGAAACCTACAAACTTGATTTTCTTAAAAACAACCTTAGTCGTGCATGCCTGGCAACTGCGCCAACTTTTTAATTGTGTCGTTTTAATGCTTTGTAGTCGGATAAATTCAAAGTTAATCAAAAACCACAAATTTAATTAATGTCAATTAAAGCGAGCGGTCAATTTTTTTACTCGGGTAAGTCCAATGTCGAACTCAAGGAGGCAACTGTCTCCTGAGATTGGTTAAAAGTCGATCTCAAATTTAGGTTTTCAGAGAGGAGTATTTTTGGTATTTTTAAATGCAATGAATGAAGCAAATGCAATTTTGGCAAAGTTCATATGTTAAATTACAAATTTCAATCAAACTATGTCCAAAAATCCTCAAACTTGACCAGGATGTGAAATATAATGAAATTAGACCACTACACTTTTTTAGAATTTTTAATTGCAAGATGAATTTTCTGTGAATAAATAATGCAGACAACTAGATTTTCAATAATTAATTATGATAAATATTAAATCTACTTATTTTCAAGAAATAAAATTATCTAAGATAGGTCACTAGGTGACCTATCTTAGAAAAATCCTAAACCCTGAAAAATGTTAGATTTAGTACCTATTAAAAATTAATTAGTGAAATGCACGAAATGATTTTCTAGAGAAAACTATGCATGGACACAATGTTCCTACCAACTAATTCTACGATCCGTGAATTTTTGGTAATTTTTGGAGCTATGGTTAATTAAATATGATTTTGTATGCACGGATTAGACAAAATATGTAATTTTCTACAAGAATAATAATAATTAATTAACCACAACACATAAAAATACCACAAGCATGCCATAATGTAGAGAAATAATTGAAGAACAAAGTGACATTTTGGAATAATAAAATATGAAAAAGAGATGTTCAAGTCCTGATTGCAAATAATAATAATAAAAGTGCAATGACGAGACTAGATTGGGATTACCAGCCTCTAGAGGGAGTGCTGTGCAAAATTTCCCAGTGGTCACGTGCGTAGCACGTCACCCCTGGGTCGGCGGGACTCGGATGGAAATACTGAGACGGTCTAATAGGGGCTCTTCTACAAAAATCTCTGAACACACATGCAGATCACGTGCTTGTGGCATTGGCAGCTTGATTACAATTTATCAGAAGGACCAGGGGCCCTCCCGTAATTGACTTGAGTCCACATGCGCTGCACATTCTTCTGAGGGTCAGCTGGACTGGCGATTTCGGGAGGTAATCTTCGGTGGGCATTAGCCGAGCGTGAAGCAGCTGACTGGAGGCGCTTGTCGAAGTGCGAGCGAGAGTAACCTCGAGGATCCCGGCTTGCACTGGTCGGGCGAAGATGGTGGCTCGTCTTCAGAGGTCGGTGGCGTGCAAGGTGATGCAGGAGAGATCGTTGTTCGAGGTAGGCATGCTGGAGACCAGCTGAGGCTGGCATGGACGACGGAGAAGACGAGGTGTCGGAGACGGCGACGCTCCAGTTGCGGTTGTTAGCGTAGGTGCTGCTGGCGGAGGATGATGACGACAAAGGCATTGGCATGATGGCTAGACGTTGGCGGTGGCACGTAGCTGGTTGTTGTATGTGGGAGGCGATGTGGATTTTGCTGCGGAAGTTGACTCGTGCTGGAGATACACAGCCGCAGGTGGTCGGTTCAGCGTGGATGGAGGGTTGTGTAGAAGAAGTAGAAGGCGGAGATACGTGGGTCGATGGTGGCGATGGGAAAACAGAGGATTTGAGGGAAAACATGGGATTTGGAAAAGAAAGTAGAAGAAGAAGATACAGGTTGGTTTCTCCTAGAGTGAGGTTATAACATATGCAAGACGCAGGAAAAAGAGGAAGAAGTTTACCTGGGATTTTGCCAGGGAAGATGAAGCTCAAGTGAGCTCCGTCATCGCCTCAATTGAGCCGACGAGCTCCAGAAGCTCGTGCAACAAAGGAGGTTGTTAACGCTGCTTCAAGGTTAGAAATGCAACCTTGGATCACGCCAAGGATCTGAACGCTGATCGTCGTTTACAAGCACCAGGAACGCTGTCACCGATCCTGGAGCGAAGCTATGGGTCTTCCTTGTGAATGCTATTCTTGGCATTCCAAGTATTTTAAGTGTTTTTTAATAAGGTCATATATTGGCTATAGTCCTAGTCTTAGTTGGTTGAAGCTAGACCTATTATCTAGCAAGTTGGGATTAGGTGGATGGTCCTCCTTGCATGGAGGAGTTTCTATTTTTTATTATTTTTATTTTCATTCTATTTTTATCCATGAGATGTAGCTATATAAGCATGTGCTCTCAAGCTTCCAAGGCACACATTCACCAAGTACAATACAACAAGAGTTCTTCTCCTCTCTTAGTGCTTCTTCCCCTGCTCTCCATCTCCCAAATATCCTTTGTTTTTCTATCATCTGGTATCAGAGCCACTTCCATGGCTATCGTCCCTGGAGAATCGTCATGGGCGCAGCAACTGAGTCGTACGCTCCAGTACCCTCAGTTGACGGACACGAACTACACCAGCTGGGTGATTCGTGTTCAGGCCATAATGGAGGATCAAGGCCTCTGGGGGCTGTTGCTCTGGCAGAGGGAACTCAAGTCGACGTCCGTCTCGACAAGAAGGCGAAGATGCATCTCTTCCAAGCACTTCCGGAGGACCTCCTCAAGTTGGTGGCCAAGAAGACGACAGCGAAGAAGTTTGGGATTGCCTCAAGACGAGGTTTGTCGGTGTGGACCGAGTTCGGGACGCACGGTTGCAGACGTTGAAGCGGGAGTTTGACGTCATGCGGATGAATGATGGAGAATCCCTCGACCAATACACTGGTCGACTAACCGCCATGGTCTGTCAGGGTATGCAACTCTTGGCGAGACGATGACGGATCTTATACTCGTAAACAAATTATTCGACACGGGTGCCAGAACGGTTTATCAGTGTGATAGCCGGCATTGAGCAGTTTTGCGACCTCAAAACCTTGGTTTTTGAGGAGGCCGTCTGCCGACTCAAAGCCTTTGAGGAGCGGACATGCAGGAAGAACACTAGCGCAGGTGGAAGCGCGGACGGGCAACTGCTCCTCACTCAGGCCGAGTGGGAGGCACGATCTAAGAAGACCGGAGGAGATTTGTCGAAGAACAAAGCTCCTGCAGATGGAGGGAACCGCGGCCGTGGAGGTCGTGGGCGTGCAGAGGAGGCTACAAAGGTGGTCGTGGAGGACCACACAAAGATGAAGCAAATGGCTTTAACGGTGGTGGCCGTGATAAGAGTCACATATGGTGCTATAACTGCAACGAGATGGGAACATTACTCGACAAACTGTCGAGCCCGAGAAGAAGGAGGAAGCACACTTCGCACATGCCGAGGACGTTGAACCAGCCCTTCTACTAGCAGTCTCAAATGAGACTTTGCTGGTTGAGGAAGAGCGGCAGGAGGTCGTGATGCTGAATGAGGAGAAGGTGTGGCCGGAGTTGCATGCTACCGAGCATGTTGAGGGACCAACAGATGTATGGTACCTCGACAACGGCGCTAGCAACCATATGACCGGTGATGAAGCTAAGTTCCACGAGTTGGATAAAGCAATCATCGGAAGCATCAGATTCGGCGATGGCTCGACAGTGCAGATCAAGGGAAGGGGATCAATCCTCTTCACATGCAAGAATGGTGATCCGTGGCTTCTTCAAGAGGTATTTTTTATCCCTAGACTTCGTAGCAATCTCATAAGCCTTGGTCAACTCACTGAGTCTGGGCACCAAGTTCTTATGGATGAGGATATGCTCAAAGTATCTGTCAAGAACACCTCTCGCTTGATCATAAAAGTAAAGCGAACACAAAACCGTCTCTACCGCATCGAGCTACAACCTGGCGAGGCCAGTTTCATTATTAGCAAGCCTCGATGATCCTGCATGGTTGTGGCATGCTCGCCTTGGCCACATCACTTTCCAGCATTGAAGATGCTTGCCAGCAAAGGATTGGCGGCAGGTGTGCCGCTGATTACACATCCTGACCTGGTGTGTCGGACTTGTCTAGTGGCAAAGCAGACAAGATTAACATTCCCAAAAGCAGCCAAGTACCAAGCACAGAAGCCACTCGGAACTTCTACACATTGATTTGTGTGGACCCGATCACGCCAGCGACTCCAAATGGTAATCACTATTTTATGCTAATTTGTAGATGATTACTCTCGGTGGATGTGGCTACATGTACTCAAAACTAAGGATCAAGCTATTCATCTTTCATGAAGACCAAGTTGCTAGCAGAGAACACGAGTAATTTATCGTGTTAAGGCTGTCCGATCTGATCGCGGAGGAGAGTTCTTATCAGGCGAGTTCACAAAGATGTGCGAGCAGGCAGGGATCGAGCGTCACCTCACCGCACCATATTCCACCCAGCAAAATGGTGTGGTGGAGCGATGTAACCGTACGGTGATGGAGATGGCACGCTCACTTCTCAAAAGTATGAGCGTACCAAGCAGTTTTGGGGGGAGGCAGTACGGCATGCTGTCTATCTCCTCAATCGCCTCCCAACCAAATCGATGGGCGATCACACTCCGTTTGAGGCGTGGACGGGAAAGAAGCCACATACTAGCACATGTTCGAGTGTTCGGCTGCATGGCACATGCTAAGGTGACCATGCCAAACCTCAAGAAGCTCGATGATCGCATCACCATGGTGTACCTGGGTGTCGAAGAAGGTTGCAAGGCCCACCGCTCACTGGACCCCCCATCGAGGGAAAAATCCATGTAAGTCGTGATGTTATATTTGAAGAAAATGTGGAGTGAAAATGGTCTGCTGATGTGTAAAGTGGTCAATCACCCAAATTTGTGATTGAGGAGGACGTCAACACCGAACCGGTTGAAGTCTGCTCAGCTCCATTGTTGGGCACTTCGGCAGATGAGCCAACACCTGTGCTCGAACCATCTACACCAACCTCTCCAATAGGTGCTGCATCAAGCTCGTCATCAACACCCAGTAATGCTCCGGAGGTCATGCCATCCACGACAGAAGATGTTGACCAGGGGTAGGCGCTCACCTACACTTTGGTCAGGAGGACAAGTCGACAGCGACGGTGCACCTGTCCGTTATAGGTCCATGGCTGACATCATGCGTGATGCTCCGCACATGGATCTAACAGAAGAGGGAAGCGCTGCTCACAGAGACGGAGGAACTTTCATGCTTCAAGGAGGCTGTTGGTCATCTAGCAAGGGATGACGCCATGGCCCAAGAGATTGGAAGCCATCGAGAAAAATGCGACGTGGTCACTTACCACGTTACCGGCAGGACATAAAGCTATAGGGCTAAATGGGGTACAAACTCAAAAAGAACTCAGATGGCGAAGTTATCAAATACAAGGCCCGCCTTGTTGCAAAAGGGTCTGTACAACAACAAGGCATTGACTTTGAAGAAGTCTTTGGCTCCGGTTGCTCGCTTGACACAATACGTATCATTTTAGCTGTTGCGGCCAATCGAGGATGGCAAGTTCATCACCTTGACGTCAAATCAGCATTCTTGAATGGTGAACTCAAAGAAGAAGTTTATGTGACCCAGCCTGAGGGGTTCACAGTAAAAGGAAAAAGAGCATATGGTGATCAAGCTGAGCAAAGCGCTCTATGGGCTTCGATAGGCACCGTGCGCATGGCACATGCGCCTTGATAAAAGCTTGAAGCAGCTCGGCTTCATAGGAATGTACACAGAAGAAAGCCGTGTATAGAAGGGGCAAGGCCGCGATGGGCATCATCGTCGGCATCTATGTCGATGACTTGATCGTCACGGGAGAAGATCCAGAGTCAATTGCAAACTTCAAGAAGCAGATGATGGGAGAGTTTGAGATGAGCGATCTCGGCTTACTCACATACTACCTCGGACTTGAGGTGGAACAAGGAGACGGTGGCATCTCACTCAAGCAAACGGCCTATGCTAAGAAGGTACTAAATGAATTTAACATGTCTGATTTGTAATCATTGTAAGATTCCCATGGAGCCAAGATCCCATCTGCACAAGGATTCCAGACGGACAACCTGTTGATGCCACCTACTACCGGCGTATCATCGGGTGTTTGCGCTATCTTCTTCACACTAGGCCGGATCTCTCCTACGTTGTTGGAGGTGGCGAGTCGATTCATGGAGAAGCCTACAATGATGCATCATAAGGTTTTGAAGCAAATCCTCAGGTATCTCAAAGGCACCATCGATTTCGAACTTGTCTACAAGAAAGGAGGTGAGGAAAGAAGTAATCACTGGCTATACATATAGTGATCTGGCTGGTGATATGGATGATCGGAAGAGCACATGTGGCATGGCATTCTACATCAACAACTGTCTTGTTTCATGGAACTCACAGAAGCAAAAGACAGTAGCTCTTTCATCCTGCGAGCTGAGTTCATGGCGGCAACTGCAGCAGCATGCCAAGCACTCTGGCTTAGAGCATTATTGGCTGAACTGGTCGGAACAGAATCGAGGATGGTGAAGCTGTTCGTTGACAACAAGTCTGCAATAGCTCTTATGAAGAATCCGGTCTTCCATGGACGAAGTAAGCATATCGACACAAAATATCATTTCATTCGTGATTGTGTCGAAAGAAGGTTGATTAGCGTCGAGTTCGTTCGCACCGAAGACCAACGGGTCGATGCGCTGACAAAGGCATTACCGATAGCAAGAATTGGCGACTATGCGTCATTTACTTGGAGTCCGTGATCTCGGGGTATGCCAAGACTAAGGGGGAGAATGTGGAATGCTATTCTTGGCATTCCAAGTATTTTAAGTGTTTTTTAATAAGGCCATATATTGGCTATAGTCCTAGTCTTAGTTGGTTGAAGCTAGACCTATTATCTAGCAAGTTGGGATTAGGTGGATGGTCCTCCTTGCATGGAGGAGTTTCTATTTTTATTATTTTATTTTCATTCTATTTTTATCCATGAGATGTAGCTATATAAGCATGTGCTCTCAAGCTTCCAAGGCACACATTCACCAAGTGCAATACAACAAGAGTTCTTCTCCTCTCTTAGTGCTTCTTCCCTGCTCTCCATCTCCCAAATATCCTTTGTTTTTCTATCATTCCTCTCATAGGTGGCAGATGAAGCGATGGGGATATGGGAGATGGATTTTATAGGGAGGCAGAGGAGGAGATAATGGAGGCGGTGGCCGTTGGAGGAGATAAAAGAGGGTGGCCCCGACGGTTGAGGTCTCGCACGAGGCTGGTGATGAGGCAGGTGGATGTAGGTCCTACGGGGGGTGGGGGGGTTGGCGGAGAAGACGGGGAGGTGAGGTGATAGAAAAAATATTTAATTTTTTTATATTTTATTTTTGATTTTTATTTAATAAAAATGAAATAAAAATAGGTCAAAACGAGTGACACGTGGCAGCTCCAGGAGCAGTCACGTGTCGGCTCCAAATAATTTGGAAAATAAAAATAAAAAAATCTAGAAGAAATAGCAAACGACCTCGGATCGAAAAGTACTCAACACGAAACTCGTCTCGATGAGATCTACAACTTTCATGAAGAACCTAAGAGCAAAGGAGGTTATCTATGCAAAATTATGTTTTGAGATACTCTATGTACTTAAAATACCTTGATTTTTGGATTTTATAATTTTTAGTGATTTTTACTGAAGAGAAAAAATCGAGAAAAATAACTACAAAATCAATGATAAATATTTACACAATAATCTTATTTTTTGGTGATTTTTATTAAATAAGAAAATAGGGAAATAAAATAAAGAAGAAAAAGTGACTTATTTGTACATACTCTCAGAGAACACTCGTACTTGGTCAGTTTCTTTGATTTCAGTCTTACTTTGAATTTGGATTTTTATGGATTTTATTAAAGTTTCATCAAAGAATATAAATAAAAAATAATAAATAGAGAGAAAGAGTTAATTGTGTACATAAAACAATTGGTCAAAACGGGTAAAACACAAAATGCGCAAAAGAGGTCCAAAACCCAACTTTCACATACGAGCTCCGATTTTTATGAAATTAGTCTTTTTTGAAGGTCTTTCAATATGTATTACTTTAAAAGTGAGTAGACCTAAATCGGACACCATATGAGGAAGATATGAGCATTTTAGTCTGTCAGGATTGAATAGAGCTTTGTCTCACTGGCCAATCATTTGAGTTATTAATTTTTTTGTATTTTTATTTAATCTTGTTAGTAATATGTATATAATGGAAGTGGTTTGAGGTCAATTGGATTAGCATGAATTAGTTAAAAAATGCATGAAGTTGGGTGCAAATGTGATAGATGATTATGAATGCAATTATGCGTGTAAAATGCAAATATTAATTTTACCATGCATGGATGATAAAAATGCAGAATAAATGATGAAATGCAGCTAATTACTCGGGAACGAATCTCTGTTTTCATCTTTTAGTATGATGAATCTTGGATTCATCAGAGTCCCAGAGTGATCTCACCAGAGATGAGAAGGACTGCGGAGAATCGAAATGAGATGGAGACGACGATGGTTTTGTGTTGTAATTGGATCAGAATAGAAGATGAGAGAGATTGAGATTAGAAGAGAGGGATTGGGGAGAGAAAGGAAGGAGGAAGAGAAGATAAGATGAGGATCTAAACTAACTTGGACATAGATTGCGATGAGGATGTTCGTCGGGGGATGGAGCAGGTGCTCCTATTGTCTCCTCGACTCGAGGCGATGCGAGGAGGCTATACACGCAATGGAGAGAATATGTGATGCCTGCGGTCGATCATACCGGAGTCTCCACTTCTTTTGACCTAACCCGTTGATGGGGCTACTTGCCTGTCACTAGAGCTCGCCGGAGATCTGAGGTAGAAGGAGTCAAAATAGCGGATTGCAGATCTGAGACATCGGAATGGGATGAAGTAATGGGTTTTGCCTTGAAACTGAAGTAGAAAATATAAAAAAGAGAAGGAGAAGAGAGAAGAATAGAGGAGAGGAGGAGATGAGAAATCGAGAAAAGCCTAACCTGGAAATGGAACGCGGATGGGTAGGATGATGGATGCGCTTGATGGAATCTGGAGCAACGACTTTAGAGGATTGTAGCCTCGACTCTCGATGGGGGAGGAGGCTCTCGTGCAGCGGAGGAATTCTCAAGTCAACGCATGATCACACCACTCCTCTTTCTCGCTCGACGGACGCGAGAACCCCTGTCACAGATTCTCTCCGGATCTCGGAAGAAAAAGGGAGCTTATTGCGGATGCAGGTGATCGCAGGGGGGTTAGGGTTATAAATAGGATTGGAAACCATGAAGCCCACGCAAGTAGATTGGGTTACCGACGAGGTTCCGGTCACCAATTGGGTCGTTGGGAGAACGACCCAATTGCGAGGTTGTTAATGGCCCGAGAAGAGCGATGAAAAGAAGGAGGTGCAAGCAAACGCAAGAAGAAGACGCAAGCGTAGAAAGATGGAACAGGGAAGGAGAAAGGGTGAAAAGGAAGAGAGAGAAAGAAACTTAAAAGTAATTAATTAAATAAATAATGTAAATAACAATTAATGTAATAATTAAATTAAATAAATAGTTAAAATAATTAAATAAATAAATAAAATTTTCTTTATTTTAATTCAAAGGTCATGGAGGTAATTGACAAAGTTTATAGGGTCTGCCGGATAAAAATCCCATCAATGAATAATTAATTAATTAACTAATTAATTAATTAATAGAATAATAAATAAAATAAATAAATAAAATTTTATTTATTTTAATTTAATAATAACATATTAATAAAGTATATAAGAAATGACATGTATAAAATAAGATAAAATTAAAATACATTGTACAATTTATACCAATAGGGTCCAAACCCACTTTTTGCATATTAACACCGATTTTAGTGAAATCAGTGTCATTGGTAGCTATAAAACAAACTTTAAAAGTGGCTACGCCTAATTCGGAGTCCATATGACCGAGGTTATGAGGTCCGAAAAATTTAGGTCACGGCTTCGTAGATTCGAGATTTATTGGTATTTTTTAATGAGTTATATTTTTATATTTTCTATTGATTTTTAGCAACACACGAGTAAATAAATTGAGTTAAATGGAGTTAAGAATAAATAATTAGAAAATCAGGAAGATTATACATATAGGATATATTGACAAAGGGGTCCAAAAGCTGAAACTCACCTGTTTCATTTTAATATATTTTTTGATATTTTTAATAAATAGTATTAGTTATAAAACGAAGTTTAAAATGAGTTTGCTCAATTTGGAGTTTCCTATAAATAGTTATGAACCTTAAATCCTTGCATTAAAGAAAGTGTCTTTACATCTCTATAGCTTGTCATCTGCATCTCATCTACATATTTAGCATATGCAAAGTGAAAAGTTAGTGGGTTCTGAACCAAGTTATCAATAGATTTCGAGGATGGATTTGATTTAACCTTAATCTACCTAATTTTAGAGGAACCTTATAGGAACTGGAGTTAAGATTTTTCTGGTCAAGTGACTTAATTCTTTGAGTCTGCAAGTCTATGATCACACGTTCATCTTGATTGGTCTAAGTAGAATATTTCATACACACGCATGATTCATTTATATAGTGACCTAACTTGGACAATAACCATGCACGTAGCTCTTCATTGATGAGGTGGTGAGGAGGTAGAATCCTTTGACTTGGAGTAGTACACAGGTGGAAACATCCGTCCTATAGGGAGGGTAGTGCATCTCAACCTAGTCTAGTGGTGTTGATGTCTAAGGACGGGATGTTGTGGGTTGCAATAAAGCTTCAAAAGAGGGATAGTCTATTGGCTCAAGGAGAAAAACTCCTTCTGTACATGTTGCACCTTGTATATACTTCAAAAAAAAAGAACTCCAAAAAAATGTAGATAGGCCTAATTGAAAATAAAATGCATGTCGGAGTCTGTATATTTGCAAGGCATATGCTTTCAAAGCCTCATACCATAGAATCCAGAAGTTGGATGACTTGTCTACACTGATCAAGCATCCTAGGATAGGTAGCTACACTGGCTACCATCCATTCTTCTCTCCATCCCTTCTTCTTGAGTTGGTTGCACTTGAACATAGAAGGGAATACCCCGCTCCTCGAGGAAAGAGTTATTGGACTAAGGAATTAGAGTTACCTTTATTAGAGGAGGTTGGTTCTTTGCCATTTCTAATGTGGAGAGCTATATTTCATTTACACAGTACAAGTAAGATTCATGATCATCAGAATTTGCGTATGAGGATCTGTTCTGACCTGGCTGTTGAGGCGATTTGAATAGAAGACTTGTGGAAATCAAAGGCTATTAGGTTTTAAATTCAGATCCCAATAAGGTTCCACCACACTATTAATCCAAAGGTTGAGTCAAACTCCATTTTCACCTTTTGTTCATGATCTTAGAATGGAACCCAATTTCGTTTCACCATTTGTATTTCATTTTAGTTGCTCGGGGACGAGCAAGGTGTAAGTATAGGGGGTTGATGAATCTGTGATTCATCACTCTAAAAGCTGAAAATAGAGATTTGTTCCTATTAGTTAGATAAATATTTAATCACTTATATTGCATAATTAGCATTCATGCATTTGTAAATAATATCTGCATTTTAGCATTCATATTTGCACTAAATAAGGAGCCAAATTCACTTGTAAATATTCACCTATGTATTAGCTAAAATTCACCTATTTGTATCTATTTTATACTAACTCCAAATCCAATAAATTCAACTCTATAGTGTATATATTACTAACACTAATAAATAAAAATATAAAAAAAATATAAAATCGTTCAATAAAACCCAAATTCAAGTTTGAGACTATGAATCTTAAAATGTACATATCTCTCTCATATAGTATCCAATTTAGGTCTACTCACTTTTAAGGTAATATACATTCAAAGACCTTCAAAACAAGACCAATTTCATATTAATTGGAGATTGTATGTGAAACTTGGGTTTCAGGCCCCTATTGTATATGTACATATTGACCTTTTTGCCCTTGTATTTTATCCTTTTATTTTATTAATTATTAAAAATTGAAGAAAATAGATTAAATTGTAAATATCCCTTTCATATTTTCTCTATTTTTATTTTGATTTTTCTCTTATTTAAAAATAACAAAAAATTTGCAAAAATATAAAAATGTGGTATTTTATATCTATAAGGTACCACCCAAAAATGCACTTCCTGCATATACTTCCTTTGATTTTCGGTCCTTCACAAAAGTTGTAGATCTCGTTGAGACGAGAAAACTTTCATGTTGACCACTTTTTGATTTGACCTCTCTTGTTATTTCTTTTATATTTTTCTTTAAATTTAATTTTGAATTTTCTAGGAGCGACACATGGCAGCTCCTGGAGCTGCCACATGTCACCCCCATTTTATTTATTTACTTATTTATTTTTATTTATTTATTTGTTTGTTTATTATTATTTATTTAATTATTTTTGTAATTTTGATAATTATTTTATAATTACTTTAATATGTTTTTTCTTCCCTACCACATGGCCGCCCCCACACGCGCCACGTGGCGACCCCATCTTCTTCCCTTCTGCGCCCGTTCTCCTGCACGACTTGCACCTCCGCCCTTCGAGGAGGAGCACCACCTCCACCTTCCGCCCGCTTCCTCCACACAACCACCCGCCCTGCTTCACGTGGCGCAGCCACTCGTCCCAACCTCCTCTGCCCTTTTCGCGACGACTCTCTCCCCGATCACTCTCTCCCAATCCCTCACAACTTCCTTTTAAAAAAGCAACACACCTACACATGTCAAATCATCCGCCACTTTTGGGCCTTGAGTAAGCTCCGGAGAGAGCGTTATCGGTGACAGCGAGCACATTCCACCTGAGCGACGACCTTCTTCTGTCCAGGCGAGATCCAAGGTGACCTTCCGGTGACCTTGTTGCGAGCTCTTTGAGCTTGTTGAGATCCGCCTTAGCTGCGGCATTGAGCGACAATCGAAGGACCCCTCCCGAGCGAGCTCCTTCTTCCCAGGCACTCACACATTTCACCCCAGGTAACATCTTCTTCTTCCTCCTTTTTTGTCATCAACCTCCTCTGTTTTTCTGCATCCATTCCTTCTCTCTTAAATCCACCTCGATCCATTCACTGATTCTCAAAATCATTGACTTTTGTAGGGATAAATCACATGTTGCACACACAGTGGTGATTTTTATCGATTTTTCTGGGGAATCTTCTTGAACCATTTAATCTAAAATTTAAGACAAAAAGAACAACATCCCCTATTCACAGGGGATTCTCCCCTATTTCTTCTCCCTCTACATGCTCTACTCCGCCTCCTCTCGTCGACGCGCCATCACTGCCATCCTCGCGCGACCCCCTGGGCGGAGCCCCCACCGAACTACACGCAGCGGCTGCCATCTCCTTCCACGCCATGCTATGCCCCTGTCCGGTCATCCAATTAGCCTCGAACTCCAGTGACCCCCGCTTCGCCCCTTGGTCGCATCACCTCACATACCCCAGCACAACCTCACCGAGCACACGATCAACCTGACTGGAGTGCTTCCGCAAGTGAGCTCGCCCCTCTGCCTCGAGCGATCCGCCATCCATCTACCACTGCAGAGCACTGCCTTCGTCCTCAGTCGGGAGATCTTCTTTGTAGCTATGCCTTCACTGCTTAGCTCGAGCAACACTTTCCAAGAGGATCCACCTCCAAGGTTCTCATCTTCAGCACCGCCTCGGACGATGACCAGAGCTTCTTCACCGAGCTTCGTCTCTGACATCTGCTTCGACTTTCGTCAATGCCATCTCCACTGACCAGTAGTCAAAATCCGTTGCCCCTCTTCCAACCTGGGGGTCTTGCTCCCGACACCAACGGAGCTAAGCTCTTTCCCCACCTGCACTGAGGTCGCCCCGGTTTTCTTCCCTGACGTAGCCTCTCGTCGGAGGCCCTTGTTCTTCATTGAACCAGTACCCTCCTCAATCGGAGGAGCTCCGCCTCGGCCAAGAGTGTCAGCATCTCTTCCGCCGATAAGGATCGAATGTCCCTCATGTGCCTCACACGTGAGGGATAGTGGATATTGCATAAGAACCCTCATCCTTCTCTCAATTCCCGACGTAGTTCAACCCACTCCAAGGTACGTGCTTAGCACGTGGCATCTGGTCAATTATAGATGGCCCCCTTATCAATCCAACAAACTACGTCAGAGTCCCCGCCTACTGAAGTCACGTGCGAGGCACGCCTTCTACTAGAAAATTTGCATTCATACCCTCGCAAGTATAGGTAATTGCATTTTAGTCCAGTCATCATGTTTCTTTAATCACTTTTAATTCTATATTGCATTTACACCCCTATGTTCGCATATTTATTTAAGCACTCATTTCAATCATTTTATTATTTCCAAAAAGTGTTCATTGTAGAACCAATTATGGTGATCATTATGAATATTTGATTGAATTTTTGTGAGCCATGATTTATTAAATATAATTATTTTGGTGAAAAAATAGTATATTTTTCCCTCTATGTGAACTTTAATTAATATTAAATTATTTGTGGCTCCAAAAATTTTAGAAAATTCAAAATAATTTGATTTTAGTGTGTTCTACTTTGTGCCAAAAAATCATTACCTTTGCACACACAACTAGGTTACAATAAGTTAATTAGTGTTTCACTTAATTAATTTTTAGTTAGGTCCTTAATATTTTTTAGGAATTAAAAATTATTCTGGATATTTCTCACATAGACCTATCTAGGATAAAGTGATTTATGAAAATATTGATGTTTGGTATTTATTAAAATTAAATTTGTGAAAACCACCCTGCATTCATATTTAATTTGTAGTTAATTCATATTGAGTCGAAAATTTCCAACAAAATTGCAGTACTTATTTTCATCAATTGTCACATTTTGACCAAGTTTGAGAAATTTTGGACTTAATTGGATCATACTTTACATTTTAACCCTCGAATTTGGTCTGAGTTGCATTGCATTCGTTAATTGCATAAAAAACAATAAAAAATTGTCCTGAAAACCTAGCATCTAGATCAACTAAAAATTAATCTAAGGAAAAAGTCATCGCCCTTAGTTCGACCTTGGGCTTGCCGAAGTAAAATAAAAATTGTCGCTTGCTATTAATTGTTATAATAATTAAAGTGATATTTGATAGATCCGAATTTGCTTGACTGTAATGAACAAATTTATTTTTAATCCGATTGAATTAAGAGGGTGAATTCCGGGTTTGTAAATGCATCACCAACACTTTTTCCAGCTTCAGTTTCAGTTCCATTTCATGTATGTCAGTCGAGTCCTGTTCTAAGTCCGAGTCCAAGTTAGAGTCATGTACAACTGAACTTTTCGAATAAAAACTCATATGTTGATATTTCTATTTCACATCATGAGTCTCCCCTCCTTTCTCTCAGGCTTAATCTAAGGGAAAGAAGAAAAATTCTCAAAAAATGACCTTAACATTTTAGAGATGAAAAGGGTATGCACTGAGAATGTTAAAGTTAAAATTCCTTTCCTGCAATTAGTGGATATGGTTCCTGCATTCAAAAAGTACCTAAAGGCGAGATGCACACCTGTTAGGACTAGCAGGAAAAAGAACATTCGAACAGTGAAGCATGTGTTGTCCATAGCCACTACCTGTGCAATCCGTAATGAGATTCCTAGGAAGAAGAGAGATCTAGGAGCACATTTTGTCACCAGTCAGATTGCTAACACATCATTTGCTCGTACTCTACTCGATAACAGATCCTCGATCAATTTACTGTCTTATTCCCTCATAGATCGCCTCAATTTAGGACTCCGAAGAAATCGAGAACACTCTTTCATTTTGCAGACCGATCTATTAAGAGGCCTAAGGGAATGTTAAAGGACGTTATCCTTGACATTGAGGGGAGGCAATACAAAGTGGACTTCACGGTCCTGGACATGGAATGTCCCCGAAGATGGCAAGATTTCCAGATCATACTTGGTCGCCCTTTCTTGAGGACAACCGGAGCTATCTTCTATTACACTCTGGGGAAGATACGCTTTCATGCACACAATGAAAGTGTAGAATTAGAGATGCAGCAAGAGAAATGACAGAGACCTGATTCAGAAAGCAGTACAGAGTATCTCTCATTAGAAGCCGAATGTTACAGAGTTGACTCAGTTAATCATTAGCAGCGGTAGATAGCTTGGGTTGGCAGGTCCCTCTCACCAGGAGAGGACAATGTAGATAAGGCCATTATACAGTTCCTCCATAATCAAACATTATCTTCTCATGCATCCACCTATGCCATCGATGACTCATAAGCCGACATAGGCTTGTCATACATGTTCCCTTCATGTTAATCAGAGGATGAGGACGATGGGTCGGACGTGGCCTTTGCCGACTGCTTGGACACTTTTGACGATCCGACTCTAGAGCTAACTCAGTTGGTGGCCAGCACTTCAGAGACAGATACAACCATTATCATCACATAGTCAGAGTTGATCGAGCCAGATGTTCTTGATGACCACACTTTACCTGATCTCAAACTATTACCCACGACACTCAAATATGCCTTCCTTGCAAGCCCACCTCAGAAGTTTCTAGTCATTATCATTTCGATCCTGATTGGAGAACAAGATTCTCGCTTGCTAGAGATCCTTGAAAAGAACCGCAAGGCCATAGGATGGAGCATGTCAGATCTTTGCAGGATTAACCCTGCTTTATGTTCACACCATATTTACCTTGAAGAAGGTGCTAAAACCTCTCATGCGTTCCAGCATAGATTGAATCCAAACTTACGAGATGTGGTCAAGAAGGAGATCGAAAAATGGTGTATGTAGGGTTTATATATCCCATCTCGAATTCCAAGTGGGTGGCACCACTTCACGTAGTCCCTAAGAAGACGGGACTTCAGACAGTCACCAACTCGGATGGAGAGGAGATCGTGACACGAGTACCCACGTCGCGGCGTGTCTGTGTAGATTACATACGATTGAATGCCGCGACGAAGAAGGATAATTTTGCCTTACCTTTTATAGACCAGATCCTGGAGAGACTTACAGGGAAAGAATTCTTATACTTTTTAGATGGGTACTCTAGTTATAATCAAGTAGCTATCACTCCATAGGACCAGGAAAAGACCACCTTTAAATGTCCTTTTGGTACATATGCATTTATAGGCATGCCCTTTGGGTTATGTAATGCATCAGAGACTTCCAATGATGCATGGTTGCAATATTTGCTGAGATGGTTAGCAATTTCCTGGAGGTCTTCATGGATGACTTCTCGGTCCACAATGACTCATTTGATACTTGTCTATCTCATTTGGACCGAGTCCTCCAAAAGTGTAGTGGGGTAAATCTGGTGCTCTCTTGGGAAAAGAGTCATTTTATGGTTCTAGAGGGCATTGTGTTGGGGCATGTCATCTCCAAGAGGGGAATAGAGGTTGACCCTGTCAAGGTGGATGTGATAAAGAAACTTCAACCACCAAGCAACATTACACAACTATGGTCATTCCTTAGGCATGTCGGTTTTTATCGCAGATTCATAAAGGATTTTTCAAAGAATGCCCGATCGCTTACAAAGCTCTTAGAAAAAGACACAGAGTTCGTTGTAGATCATAGGTGTCTCGAGGCCTTTGATCTCTTAAGGAGAAAAATCATGGATGCTCCTATCCTTCATGCCCCAGATTGGTCTTTTCCTTTTGAGATCATGACATACGCTTCGGACTTTGCCGTTGGGGCTATGTTTGGACAAAGGACAGAAGGGATTCCTTATGTTGTCCACTATGTAAGCAAAGTACTCGATCAGGCTCAACGGAATTATAGCGTCACAGAGAAGGAAATGCTTGCTGTGGTATTTGCCTTATATAAATTTAGGTCACATATTTTAGGATCTAAGATCACATTATTTACTGATCATGCAACCATTAAGTACCTCATGGAAATGGATGCGAAGGCGAATCTTCTTAGGTAGATCCTACTACTCCAAGAGTTTGATTTGCAAATCAAGGATAAGCCAGGAGTTAATGTAGTGGCTGATCACCTCTCCCGCATAGAGTCACCTAGTTCCCTTGAGACTGAAATATAAAGGACTCCTTTTCTGATGAGTTGATCTGTTCTGTTGACTCCCTTCCATGGTATCTCAACATGGTGATTTACTTAGTATCTAGAACAATTCCCTATGATTGGCCCAAGAGCATCGTTGACCGACTTAAGTCAAAATCAAGGAAATACCATTGGGAGGATCCGTTCTTTTTTTTTTGAAGGACCGGATTGTGTTTGGCGGAGGTGTATTCCTCAGGAGAAATACATGTGTCCTCACCTACTGCCATTCCTTGGAGGCAGGAGGACATCACTCTGGGAAGAAGACCGCCTGGAAAGTGCTCCAATGTGGCTTGTACTGACCGTCCCTTTTCAGAGATGCATATGCATTTGTTAGGTCATGCCCAGTATGTCAGAGAATGGGAGGGATTGTCGATCCCAAAGATGAAATGCCCAAGCAACCGGTCATTATGGTTGATGTTTTGATGCATGGGGCATAGATTTCATGGGCTCATTTCCTAACAGCAATGGCTATGAGCACATTCTCTTGGCGGTTGTTTATCTCTCTAGGTGGGTGGAAGCTATCCCCACCCGAGCCGCAGATAGCAAAATTGTCTGCAAGTTCATGAAAGATCATATCATTTCATGGTTCGTGGTTCTCAAAGTCATTATTTCTGATGGGGGTAGCCGCTTTGTTAACATGAAATGAAAAAGTTAACAAAGGACTACGACATTAAACATCATGTCGCTAGTCCATACCGCCCATAATCGAATGGCATGGCTGAGGTGACGAATAGGGAGGTGAATGGTATTTTACATAAGCTAGTCCGCCCTGACAGGAAGAACTGGTCCCAGCTCTTGGACCAAGTTCTTATGGGCATATCGGACAGCTTACAAGACCCTGCTTGGAAACTCCCCATTCAAGATGGTTTATGGGAAGCTGTGCCATCTGCCCGATGAGCTGATACAAAATCTGAATGGGCATTAAAGAAACTGATCTAGAACACTCATGAAGGACAACAGAGCAGAAAGATGGATCTAAATGAGCTTCTAGAAATAAGAAACAAGGCATATGATAACAATGTGATTTACAAGAACAGAATCAAGCGTTGGCACGATCAACACATCATAAGAAAGATCTTTATCCCAGGACAGAAAGTGTGTTTATTCAATGCCAGGTTGAAAATTTTTCAGGGCAAGTTGAAATCCAAATGGACGGGACCCTCTATTGTCAGAGAAGTGAATGAGAACGGCAATGTTTGGTTTTCAGAGTTTACAGATGGAGCACAACCATTCATTGTGAATGGGCAATTGCTAAAGCACTTTGTAGGATCAGATGGGCAGTTAGCCCAAGTCGAGGAGATCTCATTCATGTGCATCCCAAAATCCCACGATCTTATCTTAGGGAACGCATGAATTCACATCACTTTCATATATGTACCTCAACCATCCTTTCCCCCACCCCTATAGATTCCTTTGTATATTTTCTTCCTAAACTTAGGCCAAGGCCTAAGTATAGGGAGGGACCGATGCCATATGTATTTATTCATCTTTCTACTCCTCATTCGATCTGTGTATTCTTCAGATCTCATCGGTTCTCAGACTCACTCTTGTCCTATACTTAGGCTGAGCAAAGCCTAAGTGTGGGGGGGGAGGACCGATGCCTGCCCTGTATATATCCATCCATTTCTCCTCTTGACCTCGACTGCTCCACTCTTTGATCTTCTTATATACTTAGGCTATCCATAGCCTAAGTATAGGTGGCGGTCGACTTCTATACTACTTTTTATTATTTTTCTTTCTACGTTTAGCACGCGCTAAGTCTTCTTGTCGCTTCTTGTGCTATGAAGACATAGCACACACGAAGTATATGGGGCTTGTATATATTACATATATACTTTACCCATAGCTCGTACTTTCACGTATTTTCGTATATATTATTATGGGTTGGGTAAAAGTCAAAAAATAAAAAAAAATAAAAAATGAATGAAAAATTCTCTTTACTTTTGCATATCACTCTTGCATTAAAAAAATCATCTTGCACCTCATATGCATCTGCATTTCATTTTGCATATCTAGCATATGCAAAGTGGAAAGTTATTGGGTTCTAGATCGAGTTGTGAGTAGAAGTGGAGAGTGGTCTTGACTTGGCCTTACCTAATTTCCAGAGGAACTTCATCGAGAAAGAGGATTTTAGAAGCTTCAGGTCTTTTGACTTAATTCTCCGAGTTCTGCATGATAATGTGCAGCCTTTGACTCTTAGTGTCTAACTTGGTCGCATGATTCTGGGTATAGCTTTTGAGTAGGGAATTAATCAGTTCTCTCACACTATGAACTTAGCTCAACTCAGATGGGATGTTGGAAGACTGTGTGAGTCTCTTTTCTTGTAGCGTGGACATCTAAAGACTGGAGTATGGGTTGAAATAAAGCTTCAGAAAAGGGATGGACGGTTGGTCACAAATTTTTTAAGACCTCAAAACATGTAAGGAAAAAAGATTCCCTATCTGTAGGGGCACAAAAGATCCGTGCAGAGTTGCCAAAAATTCCATACCAAAAAGAAGCCAAATTACCAAATAAATGTCTGACCAAAAAGGTCCAAGCTTTAAGAAAACCTGCAGATCTTAGTGGAGACCTGGCTAAACTGGTCGGCTTCACAAGGAGAGGTGACTACATTGTTCACCCTCTAGTTCTTTTCTCTTTCTTCTAATTTCTCTCCCTTTCAATTGTGAATACAACGCAACAGATCTTAGAAGGAAATACCTGACTCCCCGAGGATGAGTTACTGGGAGGGGGGTTTGCATGGTAGTCCGGCATTCTTGATGGAGAGAGCTAAAACCTTTCACACACATGAGATAGTTGTTCAATGTTTATGGGATATGCTTTGGGAGAAGGATTGATCTAAGATGACTTCTAAGCCGAATCTGTTACAATGATATGTAGAACTTGAGGGATGTTGATTTTAAAACCATAAGTCTCACAGAAGTTCCGCCACACTATTAATCCAAAGGTTGGGTCTAGCTCCGTTTTCACCTTTTGTTCATGACTTTGGTATGGAACCCAAAATCATTTCACTTTTGCATTTCAATTTATTTTCTCGGGGACGAGCAAGGTTTAAGCATAGAGGGTTGATGAATCCACATTTCATCATACTAAAAGATGAAAATAGAGCTTCGTTCCCGAGTAATTAGGTGCATTTCATCATTTATTCTGCATTTTTATCATTCATGCATGTAAAATTAATATTTGCATTTTTAACTTGGGATTTTTACCCGGCAGACCCTATAAACTTTGCCAATCACCTCCACGACCTTTGAAACAACCCAATTCCCCCCTTGACCCCGTAAACTTGCTAACTCTTACCCCATGAACCCTTCGGGTAATATGTTTTAAGCCCGTGAGGGTTCTTGGGGTAATTTATAGGGTCGATGGGGTAATTACGTTGTGTAAAAGGTTGTAGAGGCATTTTAATATGTTTATAGGGTTTGCTGGGTAAAAATCCCTTTTAACATTTATAATTGCATTCATAATCATCTTCACATTTGCACCCAACTTCATGCATTTTTAACTAATTCAAGCTAACTCCAATTGACCTCAAACTACTTTCCATTGTATACATATTACTAACAAGATCAAATGGAAAATACAAAAAAAATACTAACTCAAATAATTGGCTCGTGAGACAAAACTCCAATTTCAGACCAAACTGACTAAAACGCTCATATGTTCCTCATACAATGTTCGATTTAGGGGAACTCACTTTTAAAGTAATACACATTCAAAGACCTTAAAAACAAGACCAATTTCATAAAAATCAGAGCTCGTATGTGAAAATTGGGTTTTGGGCCTCTTTTGCGCGTTTTGTGTTTTACTCGTTTGACCTATTGTTTTATGTACATAATTAACTCTTTCTCTCTTATTTCTTTTTCATTTATATTCTTTGATGAAAGTTTTAATAAAATCCACAAAAATCTAAATACAAAGTAAGACTGAAATCAAAGAAATTGGCCAAGTCCTAGTGTTCCCTAAGAGTCTGTACAAATAACTCACTTTTTCTTCTTTATTTAATTTCCCTATTTACTTATTTACTAAAAATCCAAAAAAATAGATTATTATGTAAATATTTATCTTTGATTTTATCGTTATTTTCTCAATTTTTCTCTGCAGTATAAATCACTAAAAATTATAAACCCAAAAATCAAGGTATTTTATGTACATAGAGTACCCCAAAAATATCATTTTGTACAGATGACCTCCTTTTCTTTTGATCTCTTCATGAAAGATTAGATGTCATCGAGGCGAGCAATTTTCGTGTTGAGCACTTTTTGATCCAAAGTTGTTTTCTATTTCTTCTAGATTTTTCTTTTATTTTTTGTTTTCGGAATTTTCTGGAGCTGACACGTGGTAGCTCCTGGAGCCGCCACGTGTCACTCATTTTTTGACCACTTTTATTTCGTTTCTATTAAAAAAACCAAAAAATTAAATTAAAAATTCTTTTCTATCACCTTTTCCCTCTCCTCCCCGTCTTCTCCGCCAACCCCCCTGCAGAACCCGCGTCCACCTGGCTCATCACCAACCTCGCACGAGACCAGCGACCGCCGGGGCCACCCTCCTTTATCTCCTCCAATGGCCACCGCCTCCATTATCTCCTCCTCTGCCTCCCTATAAAATCCATCTCCCCATATCCCCATCGCTTCATCCGCCATCTACGAGACAACGTTCCTGGTGCTTGTAGACGACGACCGACGTTCAGATCCTCGGTGTGATCCAAGGTTGCATTTCGAACCTTGAAGCAGCGTCAACAACCTCCTTTGCTGCACAAGCTTATGGAGCTTGCCGGCTCCATTGAGGCGATGAAAGAGCTCCCTTGAGCTTCATCTTCCCAGTTGAAATCCCAGGTAAACTTCTTCCTCCTTTTTCCTGCGTCTTGCATCTGATATAACCTCACTTCAGGCGAAACCCAACCCATATCTTCTTCTTCTACCTTCTTTTCCAAATCCCCAGTTTTTCCTCAAATCCTCTGTTTTCCCAACCATCGACCCGCGTATCTCCGCCTTCTACTTATTCTACACAACCCTCCGTCCACGCTCGACCAAACACCTACGGATGTGCATCTCCAGCACGAGCCGACTTCCACAACAGAAACAACGTCGCCTCCCACATACAGCAACCAGTTGCGCACCACCGCCCATGTCTAGCCATCACGCTAGCGTCTTCGTCGTCATTATCCTCCGCTAGCAACACCTACGCTAACAACCGCAGTTGGAGCTCTGCCGTCTCCGACACCTCATCTTCTCCATCGTCCATGCTAACCTCCGCTGGTCTCCAGCCCGCCTACCTCAAACATCAAGCTCTCCCGCATCACCTTTTGTGCCACTGACTCCCGAAGATGAGCCACCATCTCCGCCCGACCAGCGCAAGCCGGGCTCCTCCAGGTTACTCCCGCTCGCACTTCGACGAGCGCCTCCAGTCAACTGCTTCTCGCTCGGCCACCTCCCACTGAAGATTGCCTCGAGGAAATCGCCAGTCCCGATGACCTTCGGAAGAACGTGCAACATACGTGGACTCAAGTTCAATTATGGGAGGGCCCCTACCCTTCTGATAAATTATAATCTGGCCCCCACTGCCACAAGCACGTGATCTACACGTGTGTTAGAGATTTTTGCAGAAGAGCCCTTGGATGTCTCAGCATTTCCATCAGAGTCCCGCCGACCCAGAGGGCATGCGCGTAGCACGCGACCACTGGAAATTTTGCACGACACTCCCTCTGGAGGCCGGTAATCCCAATATAGTCCCGTCATTACATTTTTATTATTATTTGCAATCGGGACCTTGGATTCTACTGTAATTTTGAACATCTCTTTATCATCTTTTTATTATTCCAAAAATGGCATTTTGTTCTTCAATTAATTCTCTACATCATGGCATGTTTGTGATATTTTATGCACTATGATTAATTAATGATTATTATTCTTGTAGAAAATTACGTATTTTGCCCAATCGATGCTTAAAAAATTATATTTAATTAACCATAGCTCCAAAAATTGCCAAAAATTCATGGATCGTAGAATTAGTTGATAGGAACATTATAATGAAAAAAGATTTGTATTTGCATGCATAGTTTTCTCTAGAAAAACCATTTCATGTGTTTCACTAATTAAATTTTAATAGGTTCTAAATCCAACATTTTCAAGTTTTAGATTTTGTTGAGATAGATCACCTAGTGACCTATCTTAGATAATTTTATTTCTTGAAATTAAGTATATTTAATATTTATCATAATTAATTATTGAAAGTCTAGTTGTCTGCATTATTTACTCACAGAAAATTCATCTTGCATCCAAAAATTCCAAAAAAATTGCAGTGGTCTAATTTCATTATATTTAACATCTTGGCCGAGTTTAAGGATTTTTGGACATAGTTTGATCGAAATTTGTAATTTAACCCCTGAACTTTACCAAAATTGCATTTGCCTCGTTCATTGCATTTAAAAATACCAAAATACTCCTCTCTGAAAACCTAAATTCGATATCGACTTTTAACCAATCTAAGGAGACAGTTGCCTCCCTGAGTTCGATCTTGGACTTACCCAAGTAAAAAAATTGACCGCTCGCTTTAATTGACATTAATTAGATTTGCGGCTTTTGATGAACTCTGAATTTATCCGACTACAACGCATTAAAATGACACAATTAAAAGGGTAGATTCATGGTTCTTCATACTCCACTTCTCTCCCTCTACCTTCTTCGAGAGGTTCTGCTCACCCATTCACTCTTCTCCTTTATATTACGACCGAGGACTCGTGCCTGGAGCCTCGTTTGATCCTGCATGTGACTCGTATCTACAGCTCTGATATGAAGCCTTCGTCTGCGATTGAGTATCATCAACATGATTCTGTCTCAATCACAATCGACACACCTACGATCAAAGTTATTTGTGAACAATCCACACGTAGAGGCTCGATCGGAAGATAGTCGTGAACGGAGATTAGCTCTGATTTTAGAGTTCCGCCATACTCGAAGCATCGACTACTGCATCCTCCAAGATAATCAACACTTGGAGATTCATGAAAATCACTAGCAGAAACCTCCATTTTCTGGTTTGAGTATCAGATCATGAGGCGAGTGTTATCCAAGAGCCACTGCAACATCTGGGGCATCTGAGCCCGACATCGATCTTCGTCTCGAGTCATCACCACCCTTTGAATTGTACCCACTTGAGCAATATACGTCACCTAGAACTAGGATAATTAAAGTTAGCAGCTCAATCGATCAGATCCAAACCTTTGCACAGAATTTGGAGCTTCATCTCCAATCGAATCCGCAACTAGACAGTAGCACCAGTAGTTGGAAGAATAGCATCTAAACCACGTATACATAGGATATCTACCATCTCAATTTTGAACCATCGTGCGTTGCCTTTCCAATCAGAGATCTTCCACCTCGAAGACATTGACGATTTATAAAAAGGGGAAGAATGGACAGCTTGTTTAGGATTTACAGGAGCTGTGCGATCAGATCGGATCGCACATCCCAAAGCCATCCAAGTGTCGACGTAGAGAAATCCCACTGCCCACCGCTTAACCGCATAAGCAGTGCACATGCTTCGCATGTCCATCCCAGAGATATTAGGTTGTGTAAATTTGCTATGAAACCCTCGAACTTCTTTTGATTTACAAACCGGTACAGTTGAGGCTCTATCACATGCTTTAGCACGTGATCATTTGAGTTTTTGCAGGAAATGCTTGGGAGCTTAGTGTTATTACTAATAAGTCTTGTTGCAGCCTGAAATCACGTGATTCACACGAGCGAACTAGAAATTTTGCGAGCAAGCCCCTGCAGGTTTTAATATTTATCATGCGTAGCCAATATTTCCAAATTCTCGTAGAAATAACCCTTTACTGTATACCTACCTAATACATATTACATACATAATAAATAAAAATACAAAATATAAAAATACAATAAAAATACATATACATATCATACGTCATACTATATACATAATTAAATAACATTTTGAAAAACAAAAATATTTTCTAGCATTAAATAAACCATTTAAAAATAAATAAAAATATAACAAACTCATAAAACTAATAAAAAATTTAAAAACACTTAACAAATTCTATAAAAATGACCTATAACATATTTTAGTATATTTTACAAATAAACCAAAAATAAAATAAAAAACAAACTTATAAAACTAATAAAAATACAAAATACATCAAAACTTTAAAAAATCATAACTAATTCAATTAAATCCGTATAAATATGTACAATATACCATTTTGAAGGTATTTTCACCTATTATCAAATTTTTTTTAAAAAAACCTATTTTCTCACTTTCGAATATTTTTAAAATCAAAAATTAAATTCTATTTTCAATAAAAATAAGTTTCAACTTTAAAAACAAAATAAAAATTACAAAATATTTTCTAAAAAATTACATAAAAAATTATAAAATGCTTTAAATACATAAAAATTTTGAAATTAAAACCAAATATAAAAATATAAAATCCATACCTATATGTTTACATAGGTATATTAAAACCATAAAAATAATATAAAATTCAATAAATTCATTAAAAATCTAGAAAAAAATCAACTAAAATAAATAATAATTAGGAAACATTTTTATCTTAGTTTTTTTATTATTTTACTTAATTTTCAAACAGTTTGCCTCCCTGAGTTCGATACTCCCATACTTAACACTATACACATCTAAGTTTAGGAGTATAATTAAAAACAAATAAAATTTTCTGCTAAAATCCACCTGATCGATACAACGACCTTTGTTATTCTTTGTAGAACATTAGGACATGTGTGTTTATCAACAACCCTGGTTTAATAATAGTTGTCTCCTTGTATCCAACCCTAGGAACTATACCAGTGAATAAAAAACACATCTATTTTATTATATTTTGGATTAAAATAATTTCTTATAATTAAAATTGATTTTTCTTTGGTTACGACGATACTTGTGTTTGACATGCGAGCCCACGGCAAGCCATTATGCAATAAATGTTATTGCAAATATCATTCCCTGATCTGAAATGAAGAATAAATAATTTGCAAATCGGTCCCTTAATACAATTAGGGTTATGTACCATGGCCATCTTAATGATCATGCAACTGTTGATTCCAGTATTGAATCATAGAGGCTAGTGCTTGGATGAATATCTAAAGAGCTAGAGTGAGGACTCATCAAGTACCGTCAAATGATTGTTAAGAGATGATCTCCAGCCTGAGTAGGAGATGGCAATCCTTTCTCACTTGGCTGATATCTGACCGACCTCTTGATACAGGTCCTCTGTGAAACCCCGTTCCTGCGGATCTGGGTTACCTGTTTACACATCATTCATAGAATCTTATTCGCTAAAGATCGCACTAGAGTACTGAGATTTGGGGAAAAAATTTCACATTTAATTATTGAAAGACATTCAAATTTAACTAATAAGCCATAGAACTACAATATGTCACCAATTATATTGCATAAATTTCCATAGCATTTTACATGTAACAAAAGAAACTACATGATGTACATGTATCCCAAATGTATCAGAAGAGAAAGAAAAGCATATATAATAACTTGAACAAAACTATAGCATGCGGACCTGACAACAGTAAATGCGGAAGCTGAGATCCAATTCTCCCAATACCAAGGTGCAAGTATTTTGCCAGCAATCCATGCAATAGGAAGAAAAAAACATCAACAAATGTTGAGTAAATCTTATTATTTAGAATAACAGGAAATTTAGTGGCTCCAAAAGAAAGCAAGTAGTTAGTGTTTGGCAATTAAATTTAATGAGCTACTTGCATTGAAACAGGTTTTCAAGTTGTTTGTATGCAAAACTCCAATCAATTCATTCTACACTAATTACCCATATTAATCATTTCTATACAAATATTATATGATCCATATTTAAGTCGTTGCCTTTTATTAATTATAATATATGTTTGATAGGTCTTGGGAATGTGAATGATGAGTCTGATGTGATATTTGTCTTTATTAAATGCTTATGATGAGTCTAGTGTTTTGATTCTTTTCATGGTGAATTTCTCAAGCTTAGTGGATAGTTTGTGGTCTTGGTCTGGGTAAGACCTCACACTATGACTCTAAGGTAGTAAGGGAGCCTTAGGGTTGGGGTGCCTCCGTAGGCATGCGGTGGAGTAAAATGCATCCTAACTAAGTTCCCAACACGTCCACTAGCTATTTCAAACAACTGTAATAGAAGCTCGTAGTCTGATAAGGATGATTTTCATAAACTGGTCTTTTCTTTTCGTCAGGAATTTCTGGCTGAACAGTAACTAGCTCAATGAAAACTAAGCTCAACTACAACCAACTCAACTGTAACCAAGCTCCCATGTAACCAACTCAACTGTAATTCATCTCAACTTTTGCCAAACTCATTTGCGACTCAATCCAATCTCAAATGTAACTCCACCAAATTTAACTATAACTGACTCAGATGTAGCCATAGAGGATTCAGATGTATACATGGATGATTCGGATGTAGCATGAAGGATATGGGATAATCCTCAAGCATATCACGGAAGCGTGAGCATCATATCGAATACGATGAAGAACGACTAGTCGTATTAGTTGTTCTATGTAGCGGGATTTAAAAATTTTCATGTGATGAAACCACATGATCCAAGAACGATTCTCGGATCGTTTCATATAAAACCACATCAAGTATAAAGGAATACCTCCTGTAGCGTGGTTGATTGAGTCTCTACGAAAAGAGACCTCCTATCTCAAGTCCGATCATCGGAGAAGACGCTTGCGAGCACGGGGATGAGTCGCGTGATCATCGCAATCCAAGAAGTTGATCCAAGCACGTGAACTCCTTATCTCGTCGCACAAGATCGAACACCTTCTTCGTGAGCGAAGCACTCCAAAGAAGATGGAGAACTGAGGAACGTCGAGGCGGCGATGCGATGGCGAAGCAACGACGAGGCTCCTCCTCTAGAGCTTGGTGGACGACCACCAATGGAGAAGAGGAGAGGGTTGGCGTGTGGAAGGAGAGAGAGAGAGAGAGAGTTGTGTCTCTAAGCACAACCCTAGAGAGCATGGAATGCCTCTCTATTTATAGGGTTTTGGGATCCTTGAATCACAATCCATGGGACACACAAAATTAATGGATGAGATTGATTTGTGATTAATCCAATGGTCAAGATTGTTGTTGGTAAAAACCAACAACTAATAATTTAATTTAGATCAAATATATTTGATAAATCAAGTACAATTCAATCCTAAATTAAATCAAACAAATAAGGAGATAATTAGCATGGAGATAACATCTCCCCATAAAATAGGTGGGACAGCCACCAATTCCATATAGGACTTGATAGTCGTCCACTCATTTCCATGGTGGAGGCAATCTCATGAAATCTCATGAGATTGCATATCTCCATGAAAATCTCCATTGTTGTTCCAACAAACTTTTGTTGTGAATTATTCTACAAAAATAATTCATAATTAATTTTGAGAATATTGCAATCTTGTCATTGAAAATTTGTGAATCACATTCACAACCCAAAACAAAATATAATTTACATTTTAAATTAATTATACAATGTCAATCCAATTCACACCAATACTTAGTTAACAAATATAAATCATAATTAGCTCTCTCTAATACATTATAAATCATATTTATAATATATTATGAACAATTGGATATTGCTATCCACATTATTCTTATCTGCAATAATTAAATCATTTTTAATTATATTGGATAATTATCCACATGCATCAAGATAGTTAAATCATATTTAATTATCAATCTCTCAATGTAGATATAATTCAACTATGGAATCATTCTTGAACTCTTTCAAGAATAATGTCCAATGCGAAGGTTGCATATATGCAGCCAATACTCAATTTTGTCAGTTATAGTGTCCTTGACACTACAGCTTAATAATTATCATAACCAGTTTTTCCATTATCCTTATCAGAAATACCATTATTCCTGGAGATCTCTATCTCCTAAGGTATTCGTAGTTAAGACCTTTTAGATCTCCATCTATAAAGTCTTAATTTCTTGAAGATAAGACTTAGAGATTACTATCTCACAAGTTTTGCCCTCTATGAAGATATAGTTATTACCTCAATCAACTGTTTTATCACCATAGTAGGATTTGTAACAGTTTACTACTCCCAGTGCATGGTAGACATCTGACTTATGTACACATCTAGCATACACCCGGCTTCTCAGAACTGATGCACAAAGTCTAGCAGTTTTAGCATTCACATCCTCAACTCTTTGACGTGCTATCTCTTTAGATAGGTCAGTACCGTATCGTAAGGGAAAGAAGCCTTTCTTGGAATTTTTCAAAAAATGGAATATGTCCAAGATGTACAACTAATGAGACGGCCCAATACCCTTTTTCTTTGCTTCTAAACAACTTTAGAACTAAGATCTAAGATGTATCATTGAGATCATATCTCAAGATATGGAACAACAAGTTATAAAACACTTATTATTATCCATATATCATTTAAATGATTAGGATATTATATACATTTAGCAGGATGAACACAATGGCACTCCCACTATGCTTCACATGGTTCATCAAGATTCTATCTGAAATCATATTTTTTAATATTTCATTAAATCTTATGTTCCAACTATAAGAAGCTTATATGAGTCCATCGATGGAATTCCTCAGCTTGCACACCTTGCTTTCCTCATCCATGAAGCCATGGGGCTACTTCACGTGAATATCCTCAAAGAGGTATTCCTAGAGGAATACAATCTTGACTCACATCTTGAAAATGCTATAGTCAAGTTGTGTAGCTAGTGTTAGCTATATTCTGATAGATTTAAGCATGGTCATTGAAGAGCAAGTCTCATTGCAAGCGACGTCTTCTCTTCGGTGTGTAGCTCATGTCTACGAACCGTGCTATGAACGTCTCTACCTTCTCATCAGGTTCCCTCTTTCTCTTGAAGATCCATTTACACCTTAATGGGCCTTACCCATATAGGTGGATCCTCGAGGGTCCATATACAACACTTGTATATGAAGTCTACATTAGACTTTTATTGCTTACATCCATCTTTCCATGTCATGATCCTCAGGAGCTTCATCACATGAAGTCTGATCATTTTCAGACTTAACTGACACATAGAATACATCCTCAAACTTATTTGAAAAAGTATTAGTGTTTCATCTTCAATTATTCTTTTAGTTTCCGATTTCAGGAGCCTCATTATTTTTTCAAGATTAAATGAGTTCCTTTACTTCATTTTCATCTTGATTCTCAAGAGAGTCATCCTCTAAGAATCACATTCTCAGATATGAGATTTTTAAGAATCTCAAGGTCATAAAGTAGGTATCCAATACCATCCTTTATTTTCCTAATGAAGTAGCACTCCAGAATCCATATTACTTGCATGGAACCTTATCAAGGATATATTGTAGTCTCTACTACATATATACGTTGGAAACTAATAGATAATTATGCTAATATTCATCATGGATCATATCATGTCACACATGATCCAATTGTATCTCCCTACAACTCTTATTGAGTTTAGGTTTATTAGGAGGAGTGAGATAGAAATGATATTCATATCTCTATAAGGTATTCTATGAATTCATCTAATAGGTACCGACTTCCTAGATTGGATCAAATTTTAATCTTCCTTCAAACTTTGGTTCTAAACCAAAATTGTGAAATCTATAAAAATTTCAAAGGTTTCTAAGTGAAGAGAAGAAATCTCATATCACAAATAATCATAAATAGATACCACATATTGGTAACCCGCAAGTACCCTATGTTAATTTAGTCAAATTAATGTCCAAATTAATGTTGATCGTTCGTTGTAGTCGGATACGAGAGGCTAGTCAAAAACTACTTTAATTTAATGTCAAGCGGTGAATTTTTTTTTACTTGGTGGAGTCCAAGGTCGATCTCAGGGAGACATCTGTCTCCTTAGGTGAATTTTAGCAAGTACCCAAGTGTGTGACTTTCGGAGAATTATATTTTTTTGTCTTTTTCAAATTTTATGCAGACTTATGCAAAAATGCAGGCCAATTTAAAGTTTAATTTAATTAAGATATCAAATGAAATCCAAAAATTCTAAAAATTGGCCAGATGATAAATGATGATGAAAATGATCTACACTAATTTTTTTGGATTTTTGAGACACTAAATTGATTTTCTGGAAATTAAATATGCATACAGGGTGATTTTCAATATTTAATTTTTAATAAATCACAAACCACAATTTTTCCAAGAAATAAAATTATCCTAGATAGCTCTCATGATAAGGAATCCAGGAAAATTAACAGATCTTAATTTCACTGTGAAATGAATTAATTAAAATTAATATAAGAAAATCACTCAACGATTTATTTAAGCCTTGATATGTGTGCAAATGGCATGAAATTTTTATGGTATGTTAAGAATACTGTCCTTAAGCTACTGTGAATTTTTGATGATTTTTGGAAGCACAGAGAATTAACTACAAATTAAAAGGTGTCACTGGGAAAAATATGTCAAAAATGCACCAATTAATTCATTAATAATTCTATTGAAATTACAAAAATGTGACACGTGGACCAATAGACAGAGGACAAGTTTCTCAACAAAATGCAATTTTTAGATTCGTAAAATAATGTGGAATGCAACCTAGGGATGCGTGCAAACACAAGGGTATAAATGCAATACGGGAAAATAAAAATACAATAAGCAAATATGCGGACAGGGACTAAAATGCAATTACCTATAATGCTGGGGACTCGAGTGCAATTTTTCCAACAAGCATGTGCTCCTCACGTGGGCTCAGCTTCACAGGGACCTTTTTGCAAATACGGAAAGTCCCGAGGGCCTCTGTGTAAATTACCCAGGCCGCACATGCTCCTCACGTGGGCGGCCTAGGCTCGGATGACTGCGGAGGCTCGGGGCTAGGCTCGGGCGACTCTGGAGGTCTGGAGTGAGGCTCGGAGAAGCTTCGGACTGTCCGAGCCTAGGTTCGGGGAAGAGGCTCGGACCCTTTCTGCGTGGCTCGCTGAGGACCGTTGGATCAAGCTTGATCCAACGGTGATCTGGGCGTCGATGAAGATGGCGACGTGGCTCGCTGAGGGCCCTTGGATTAAGATTGATACAAGGGGTGTCGGTGCTGACGCGTGGCTCGATCAAAGATCGTCAGATCTACGTTTATCTGATGGCTCCTGGCTGCTCCAGATGTCGATGACGTGGAGGGCTAAGCGTCGTTAGATCAGGAAAGATCCAACGGTACTGGTGACGCGCGGCTGAGTGGCGACGTGGCACGAAGTCTACCGTTCGATCAAGGTGATCGAACGGCAGCTGGAGCTTCTCCTTCAACGGGCCCCCGCCGCCTGCGGAGGAGATGGCTGGGCTCCGACGAGGTGGCGTGAGCTCCGCCCGTTCCTCCAGATGCCGATGAAGCTCTCCGAGGTGTCGGAGATATCCCAGTAGGAGCGTGGCGATGCGGCGAAGGCGCTGATGGTCTCAGGAGCTGGAGAGGGTCGTCGGAGGTTGTTGGCGACGAAACTCAAGGACGTCTCCGGCAAGCTTCCGTTCAATGACAAGAGGAGCTCCTGCAGATGTTAGAGATAGAGCCGAGGCTCGTGCATGTGCTTATGGAGACTCGACAGTGATCGGAGAGGCCTAAGGGTAGTGGAGATGGATCAACGATGGTGCTCCGGCCAAGTGGCAGAGCTGGAGCTGATGGGGGATGCAGTGCGTCGTCGGCAGGCGTAGATGTGGCCGTGAAGATGAGAGCTTCGACGCGAAGCTCGGCGGAGTGGAATGGAGGCGAGAAGGTGACCGTAGGCGGCGAATAAAATCGGAGAAGATAAAGAAAAAATAAGAAAAAGATCGGAGGGGGAACGGAGGGTTCACCTGGGGATTGGACCTCCCTCTTGGGGTCCAGGTCGTCGCTCGAGGGACCGGTGGTGTCCCGAGCTCCAGCAGCTGCTCGGAGGAGTGGCTGCGACACGACGGTGGGCCGAGGATCTCGCCGGAGAGGAAGCCCTTCTTCGCTCGAAGACTCGTCAAATTGCTGTCACCAATTGGAGGGTCTGAGCTCAAGGAAGCTCTCTGGAGTGGCGGATGCAGCTGAAGTTGGCCGGTGGTGGAGTATTTATAGGTTGAAGGTGGCAGCAGTGTTGGCGATGCGGCGAGGTTCATGGGCGTCATGGAACGACTCTGGTGGTCGTAGTGGGGAGTGAGGTAGACGGAGAGGAGGAGGGACGAGTGGGGGACATCGTGGAGGTGGCGGTGCTCGTCTGCGGTGGTCGAGGCGCTGCCAAGAATAGGAAGGGGGCGCCCCTCCCGCGAGGCAGGGAACGTGGGAGAGAGGGGCACCCGGAGGTAGGAGACGAAGTCTCCACCGTTGGATCTTGTGATCCAACGGTGGTGATCGAAGAAGTAATGGCCGGGTAGGATTAGATCGGGGCGCGGTGATGATGGGCCGTGATCGCGCCACGTGGAGGGAGCTTGGCGAAGCGCGGGCGAGCGGCTTGGATGAGGAGATGGAGATGATCGAAGGGACGAGGAACGCCAACGGGAGAGCGGTTGTGATGGAGGGATCAAGGGCTTGATCAGATGGTTCATATGCCGCCAAGTGGCGAGCTCTGGAAGAGGCGCGGACGGGCGGATTAGATGCGGTCCTGGAGATGATCGGACGGTTAAGGACAATGGCGTGCGTGGAGAAGACTGAGCCGTTGGATCAAAGAGGAGAATCCAACGGTTGAGGATGCAGACGGATGAGGCAAGGGGAAGCGGGCCGCGTGGCGCAACCAGAGGGCGCCACGTGGCCTGTTGTGAGTGGCTGGAAGAAGATACATGTGTAGAGAGAAGAGGGGGCCGAATTTGAAAAAACTCAAAACATGAAAGTTGTAGATCTTGATGAGATCTACAAGTTTCATGTTGACCAAAGACGGAGATGAGGTCAAACATGATACATAAATACAAGGATACATATATACATATATGTAGTATACAAAGTGGCCCAAAAACCCAACTTTCTCATGCGAGCTCCAAATTGGATGAAATTAGTCTCATTTTAAAGGTCTTTTAATGTGTAGTATTCTAAGAGTGAGTAGACCTAATTCGGAATTTGTATGAGGGCTTTATGTGCAATTTAGTGTACAGGGGTTCTAAGGCTTTATTGGCTAAATTACAAGGGAATGTTTTGGCCTTCTTCCCTATATTATTAACTAAGGAGTACATATTATAAAAAAGAGGTTATTTTAGTGAGTGGATATTTTACAAGGGATTTTTGGCTTCTTATTAAATGCAAATGGATTGCTAACATGTATGAATTATGCATGTATGCATGAATGCTATTTATGCAATATAAAGGGAAATATGCATCTATTTTCTCGGGAACAAAGCTCTATTTTTGACTTTTGGGTTCCATACCAAGGTCATGAACAAAAGTTAAAAATGGAGCTTGACTCAACCTTTGGATTAATTGTGTGGCGGAACCTTATTTAGACCTGAACTTAAGACCTAACAGACTTCAAGTTCCACAAGTCTTCTATTCAAGATGCCTCAACAGTCAGGTCAGAACAAATCCTCAAACGCAAATTTCTGATGACGATGATTCTTACTTGTACTGTGTAAGTGATATGTAACTCTCCACATCAAAAATGGCTCGGAACTAGCCTCCTCTAACAAGGTAACTCAATAACCCGGTCCAGTAACTCTTTCCTCGAGGAGCGGGTATTCCCTTCTAAGTTCAAGTGCGACCAACTCAAGAGGAGGGGGGTAGAGAAGAGAATGGACGGTAGCCAGTGTAGCTACCTATCCCGGGATGCCTGACCAGTGTAGCCAAGTCATCCAGCTGCATTTATTTACTAGTATACAGACTCCGACAGGTATTTTATTTTCTCTTGGACCTGTCTGATTTTTTTGGAGTTTTTGCATTTTTTTTCCAAAAAAAAGTGCAGCATGTACATCAGGAGTTTTTCCTCTTGAGCCAGTAGACTATCCCTCTTTTGAAGCATTATTGCAACCCACAGCATCCTGTCCTTAGATGTCAACACCACCAGACTAGGTTGAGATGCACTACCCTCCCTAGAGGAGGACGGATGTTTCCACTCGTGCGCTACTCCAAGCTAAAGGATTCTACCTCCTTACCATCTCATCAATGAAGAGCTACGTGCATTGTGCTTGTCCAAGTTAGGTCATTATCTAAAAGAATCTTGCGTATGCCTGAGATATTCTTTTTAGACTAATCAAGATGACATGTGAACATAGACTTGCAGACTCAAAGAATTAAGTCCCTAGACCTGAAAAATATTAACTCCAGTTCCTATAAGGTTCCTCTGAAATTAGGTGGATTAAGGTCAACTCAAGTCCATCCTCAATATCTACTCATAACTTGGTCCAGAACCCCCTAGCTTTTCACTTTGCATATGCAAAGTATGCAGATGAGATGTCATGCTATGAAGATGAATGAAAATGCAAGACTCTTTTCTTTTTATATGCAGAGATGATATGCAAGAGTAAATAAGAAGCCTATTTTTATTTTTATTATATTTTTTTCGCTTTTTGTTACCCACCCGTAATTATTGTAAAATATATACAAAAATACGCGAAAGTACGAGCTATGGGTAAAGTATATATGTAATATATACACGCCCCCCTATACTTAGCGTGTGCTATGTCCTCAGAGCACAAAGAGCGAGGAAAAAGACATCGCTCGTGCTAAGAGTAGGAGAGCTAAAGTATTAACAATGTATAGAGGTCCTCCTGCCCCCCTATACTTAGGCTCTGGCAGCCTAAGTGTAGCAGAAGATAAAAAATGGGGCAGACGAGGGAAAGATGAGAAGTGGATGAGTATACAATGCGGGCATCGGTCCCCCCTATACTTAGGCTCATGTCAGCCTAAGTATCGGTAGGAAATGAATATGAGGACCACTGTGATCTGGAGAATGTACAATGAACCGACTCAGGTGACCCCTCCCCCCTATACTTAGGATCTAGTTATCCTAAGTATAGTCCAAGATAATGGTTCGATGATGTGGGGATGGGTTACTAGAGCCGCGGGGGAAAAGGATAAGATGTACAAGACTGATGGTATATACAGATGGGTCGGTCTAAATCTTTCGAGATGCTGCGGATGGCTGGAGTTCACTGCTGCAAGGTCTCATACGCGGCTCGAGGTGTATCTGCTGTATCTGTCTCGCACATGAATACAATCTCCTCAACATGGACTAACTGCTCATTGGATTCGACGAAGTGCTTCAACAGCTGTCCATTCACTAGGAATGTCGGTGCGTCATCTGCGAGATCTGAAATCTCGACACATCTACTATCAAGCACCGTACGGACGACAAATGGTCCCGTCCACTTAGACTTCAACTTGCCTTGGAAAATCTTCAGCCTAGCATTGAACAACCATACCTTCTGTCCAGGAACAAAGGTCTTTCGTCTGATATATCTATCATGCCAACGCTTCACCTTGTCCTTGTACACCAAACTGTTGTCATATGCGCGGTTTCTGACTTCCACAAGCTCATTCAGATCCATGTCTCTCTGTTTCTGACCCAGGTGTGTGTCCCAGTTGACCTTTTTGATTGCCCATTCAGATTTGTGCACTAACTCTGCGGGCAAATGGCACGGCTTTCCGAATACCATTCGGAATGGGGAGGTGCCTAACGGTGTCTTGTAAGCCGTCCTATACGCCCAGAGGACTTGATCCAAGATCTGAGACCAGTCCTTCCTGTCCGGCCGGACAAGCTTTTGCAATATGGTCTTCACCTCCCTATTTGACACCTCAGCCATACCATTGGTTTGTGGGTGGTACGGACTCACGACACGGTGTTCGATGTCGTAGTCCTTCAAGAGTTTCTTCACCTCCCGATTCACAAAGTGGCTACCCCCATCTGACATCATCATTTTGGGGATCCCGAACCTAGAGATTATGTGTTCTCTGATGAATTTACAGACAGTCCTGCTGTCTACGGCTCGGGTTGGGATAGCCTCCACCCATCTGGACAGATAATCTACCGCAAGAAGCATATATTCGAACCCGTGGCTGACAGGGAATGGGCCCATGAAGTCGATGCCCCAGGCGTCAAAGACATCACAAATGATGACCGACTGCATTGGCATCTCATCCTTGGAACCAACGGTTCCTCCCATTCTCTGGCAAACTGGACACGACTTCGCGAAGACGGTGGCATCGCGAAATAGAGTCGGCCAATAGAAGCCACACTGAAGTACCTTCCATGCGGTCCTCTTCCCGGAGTGGTGTCCTCCTGCCTCCAAGCTATGCATAAAGAAAGGACACTCTGGTATTCCTCCTGAGGAATACAATGTCTCCAGACACAATCCGGTCCTTCAAAGAAAAGGATCGGATCCTCCCAATGGTAGTGTCTAGCGTCCGACTTTAGTCGGTCGATTTGGCTCTTGGGCCAATCTTCGGGAACTTTCTTGGAGACAAGATAATTCACGATATTGGCGTACCATGGGAGTGAGTCGATAACAAAAATCGACTCGTCAGGGAAGGAGTCTCGAATTGGTGAAACATCAGAAGTATTAAGATCTTCGAGACGAGAAAGATGATCGGCCACTACGTTCTTCTTTCCAGGTTTATCACGGATGTCCAAATCAAATTCCTGGATAAGTAAAATTCAACAAAGAAGACGCGCCTTCGCGTCCTTCTTCTCCATCAAATACCGTAGTGCCGTGTGGTCAGTGAACACAGTTACCTTGGATCCGATTAGGTGAGATCTGAATTTGTCCAAGGCAAACACTACCGCAAGCATTTCCTTTTCTGTAACTGTATAGTTACGCTGAGCAGAATCAAGCACTTTGCTTGCGTAGTGAATTGCAAACGGGACGCCATCTCTTCTTTGTCCCAACACAGCCCCAACAGCATAATCAGAGGCGTCCGTCATGATCTCAACAGGTAGAGACCAATCTGGGGCTTGTATGATGGGTGCGTCCATGATCATTCCTTGTAACAGCTTAATGGCCTCAAGACATTTGTGATCTACAATAAACTCCATGTCTTTGCCTAAAAGCTCAGTTAGCGGTCGGGCAATCTTAAAAAAATACTTAATAAATCTCCTATAAAATCCAACATGCCCGAGGAACGACAGCAACTGCCTCACGTTGGTTGGTGGCTGGAGTCGTCTGATCACATCCACCTTGGCAGGGTCAACCTCCATTCCTCTCTTGGAGATGACATGCCCCAACATTATGCCCTCTGTCACCATGAAGTGACTTTTCTCCCAGGAGAGCACCTGATTAACCTCACAACATCTTTTGAGGACTCGGTGCAGATTCCTAAGACCGGAATCGAAAGAATCGCCATGGATCGAGAAGTCATCCATGAAGACTTCTAGGAATTCACCGACCATTTCGGCGAATACAGCAATCATGCACCTTTGAAAAGTACCTGGAGCATTGCATAGCCCAAAAGGCATGCGCCTGAAATCATAGGTACCAAAGGGGCACGTAAACGCGGTCTTTTCCTGGTCCTCTGGAGCTATGGCTACTTGATTGTAGCCCGAGAACCCATCTAGGAAGCAGAAGAATTCTTTCCCCGCCAGTCTTTCTAAGATCTGATCAATGAATGGTAGGGGGAAATGATCCTTCTTCGTCGCGGCATTCAGGCGTCTGTAATCCACACATACGCGCCACGACGTGGGTACTCTCGTCACGATCTCCTCTCCGTCCTCGTTGGTGGTCGTCTGAATTCCCGACTTCTTCGGGACAACATGGATTGGGGCCACCCACTTAGAGTCGGAGATTGGGTAAATGAAACCCGCGTCGCACCATTTTTCTATCTCCTTCTTCACGACCTCTCGTAAATTTGGATTCAACAGGCGTTGGAATTCACGAGAGGGTTTGGCTTCATTCTCCAAGTAAATATGGTGCGAACACAGAGCGGGATTTATCCCGTGGAGATCGGAAATGCTCCAGCCTATCGCCTTGCGGTTCTTCTCCAGGATCTCTAGCAAGCGAGATTCCTGCTCCTCGGTCAATTTCGAACTGATGATGACTGGAAATTTCTTGTCTTGGCCCGCAAGGAAGGCATATTTCAAGGTTGTGGGTAGGGGTTTGAGCTCAGAAATAGTGTGATCATCTAAGAAATCTGGCTCAATATGCTCTGGTTCAGTGTTGAAAGTGGCTGGATCGTTTTCTGTGATAGCTGCCACCAAGTTCGGCTCTGGGGTCGGATCGTCAAAAGTCTCCATACAATCGGCAAACGCCTCGTCCGACTCGTCATCCTCATCTTCCGATTGTCCTAAAGATGTAAGGACTGACAGGCCCAACTGGGCCTCTATGTCATCGAAGATGTAGGTCGATGCAGGCTCAGAGCTGTACTCGTTCCTGAGGATCTCGCAGACTGACTCATGCACTGGATCATCTTTGAAGGAGATGGACACATCGGTGCTGGCTGGGTTCTGTCTCCATGGCCCAACTAAGTCTACATGCTCGCAGTCTGTTCCGGTAGAAGAGTACTCGGTGCTGGATACGGAATCCGGTCTCTGCCATCTTGTCTGCTTCATTTCAAGTTCCTCATCTCCGCCTGGAGTTTGGAACAGAATCTTCCCATTCTTATAATCAAATAAGGCCCCTGCTGTTCTGAGGAAGGGCCTACCTAGAATGATCTGGGAATCTCTCCAATTGTGAGGGGTTTCCATATCTAGGACAGTGAAGTCCACCATATATTCTTGCCCCTCGACTTTGATCACAATGTTCCTTAACTCTCCTTGGGACCTCTTAGTTGATTTGTCAGCGAACTGTAGAAGAGCTCTAGATTTCCTAAGAGGTCCGAGATTAAGCCGCTCATAGAGGGCCGTGGGCATCAAATTGATTGAGGAACCATTGTCCAGGAGAGTGCGTGCAAACGCGATGTCATCAACATGACTCACTACATAATGTGCACCCATGTCTCTTCGTTTCCGAGGAAACGAGTTCTTTATTGCACAAGTCGTGCCTACTGATAAGATGTGTTTCTCAACATGGCTTTTGGGCTTCCTGCTAACCCTAGTAGGTGTGCATCTCACCTTAAGGTATTTTTGAAATGCAGGAGTCATTTCCACGAACTTATCAAAAGGGATTGTGACCTTGATGTGATTATTGCAGAATTCAGCCATCTCAGGGTCATCTTTTTGGATTTTTTAATTTTCTTCTTTCCACCTTTGAGAGCTCGGGGGAAAGGGATTATTGACTCCAACTCAGGTTCGGAAACTGAAATTTTCTCATTAACTTCGGGAACTGAGTTCTTAACATGACTCTGACTCTGATACAGACTCGGACTCTGACTCTGACTGAAAAGAAAATGTCGCGGCGAGACCGGTGACGCTTCTTCCGCTTCTTCTGGACGATCCTCCTCAGATGGAGGTGCGGGCTCTTCATCGGTGTCGTCTGACTCTATGTGAATGCGAGAATGCTGCTTCGAGGACTCAGATGTCCTCTTCTTCCACCGGTGATGGTGGTGGTGATGCTCCTCCTCTTCTTCCTCCGAGTTCTCCTCAGGTAGAGTCCCGGAGGTTGCTTCCTTCTGTGCCCGTGCCCGATCAGGTATGGTCACAGTCGTTCTGCTCCTGAGGGACATATGATTTACATTATCGTACGAAAGGATCTCATGTTCAGATAAATAATTATCTGAATAATATACCTGATCTCGAGGTCGGTTCTGGCCCTGGTGTAAGCTGTTTGGGTTGGCCTGAACCTGTGCGGGAATTGGGGTCCTTGGCGCCACTTGTTGGTCCTGGGCACGAGAGACCCGATTGATGTCGGTTCTCATGTCCAGGTAGTCATTCTGCATCTGTTGGACCCTATCAGACAGGGTCTGGATCGCCAAGGTAAGAGACTCCAATTCGGTGGACTGGGCTGGCTGCTGTGTAGATGCGGTTCTGTATTGGCCCTGCTGGCCGTGCCGATATTGCTGCTGATGGGATGGTGCTGGCCCCTGCTGGTAGGCGCGCTGCTGCGGCTGGTACCCCTGTTCTGGCCTGGACTGAAAGCGCGGTATGGGAACGGGCTTGGTTTCTTGGTAGACTGGGGATGGGCGGTGTGACTGATCCTTCCCCATTTCGATCTGCCTGACCATCGGGTCACGGCTATACCAAAGCCCGTTGATCTCGTATACTGGCGGAGGCTCCTTGTATCCCGTCTCCACTTGTGGGGGTGCATGCTAGTTCTGCTGGGTGTAAGTTTGGTCCCAGCTGCTCTGAGACCCCGGTGCCTGTTCCTGTACAAGATGGACTCGATGTACAGGTACAGGTGGTGCAGAAGGGGTAGGTAGCTTGATCTTAGCTACCTTCTTAGAGAGTTCCTCCACTTTCTTTGGCAGGCTCGAAAGAGACTCCATCTCCGCGACTCTCTTGTGGATCTGCTCGACCATGGTAAGCTTGTCGGTAATCATCCCCATGCTGGGGATGAGGTCCTCAGTCAGATCTGCTACAGTCCTTCGAGTTGTCTCATTGGATAAGATTGAGGGAGACAACTGGTAGGCCCTTGTGGCCTATGACCTGCCGGTTTCCGCCATCTGCTTTAGGATCTTCCATACAGCATGCTCGTTTTTGTTCAGATAGCTTCCTCCACAGGCAGCGCTGACTAACCCCTGCATCTCCGGGGTTAGACCACAGAACAAGGTCTGGACTAAGATCGCCTTCGAAATGCCGTGGCATGGGCATTTCTATACTAAATCATTGAACCTGTCCCACGCTTCATGGAAAGGTTCACTGGGTCCTTGAGCGAAGCTGGCGATCTTCGTTCTCATCTGATTAGTCCTACTGAGAGGGTAGAACTTTTTCAAGAAAAGGTCCTTGAATTGCATCCAGGTAGTACATACCACCCCTAAGTTCTTCAGCCAATGAGCAGCCTTGTCACCTAAGGCAAAAGGGGTGGCCTTCAGCCGGATATAATCTTGGCCAACATTGGGATGTCTAAGATTATTGCACACCAGTTCGAAGTCACGGAGGAAAGTATATGGTTCTTCAGTGAGGTTTCCGTTGAACTTCGGAAGCAGACTAAGGAAGTGGGGCTTCAGCTCAAATGCCTGGGCGGGAACTGCGGGTGCTAACCAGTTCTGAATCTCGTTCTCCGCCGGGTTGTAGGTATCGACCATTGGTCGGTCGATTCTTCCAGCTACAATGATCTGTCCCATTCGCGCCGTAAGATCTGCATTCTTCTGTTCAGCTTCGGCAAGGCGAGCAAGAATCTGTCGTATCTGGTCCTCATCCGGTGGCATCCTTGGCGGCATCTTGTCCTATAGTTCTGGGGATTGGGAAATAATATCGATGTTAGAGGGCAAATCAAGGAAGGGATTACCGAGGCGATGATCTTCCTCGGCAATCTCAGAGGAGATAAAAGGGTTGGTTTGAGAGTAACTACCCTGAGCATGAGGGAACCAGGACTCAAGAGGGTCATGAGTCATGGGTGGTCCAAGGTGCGCTCGGACCGGTAAAGATGAGTTACTTGGGGGACTCATAGAGAGATCGGTGAATAATGCGTCGAGATCTCCCCAGTCACTCATCTTGATGAAGCGAGAAGAAGATAGGATTTTACTCCTACCTGAAGCAAGCAAAATTCAATCCAAGACCCTGGGTTCACACTCAACACAGTGAAGGACTCGAAATCGAGTCCAATTAATCTTGTAGTTTTTAAGTGTGATTTTCAAGCAAAATAAGCAAGGATTACGCGGCCTATAGGGAAGTCGGCTCAGAGCCGGATGCGTCTTCCCTGTGTAACCTGTCGCCTAAGATACCGCCGCTCCTTCCTTTCTTCGCTCCTATCCCAAGCCGATGGATTCAATGACCACACCCCTATCTACCTGCAAGCAGGCGGAGGCTGACAAGGCCGGAACTTCACCCCGGGGGGTTACTGGCAGCTTGTCACAAAGTACCGCAATTTCGCCCCTATCTACCTGAGACAGGCGGAGGCTACTTGGTACTAGTCAAGGAATCTGAAATTTATTCGACTTGTGATATTTGCTAGGATCGGTTAGAACGTGATATGGAAGGCGGGGATTTGGGCTCTGCCTTAAGGTGTTCACACACACTCAAGTACCCTCACTCAGCCTGAATACAAGGTCGGGGATTAATCTCCCGCAAACAATTTTCAAATTTTATTCCTTTTTTTGGTCAATCTTGTTTAGCAGTCCCGGTTTTAGGATAGGTTGTCACTGATTAAGTCCACCACACAGCACGCCTATCGGACAGTCCCAATTTCCTTTAAATGTGAAAATCAGAGGGGGAAATCGAGAAAAGCCAATGCAAGTAAAAATCAATGATGCGTATGCTGAGTGAAGAATACTTACAGTGATCCCTTCGCTTTTTATGCAGGATGCAGTACAGAATTGAAAACTTTTAATCTAGATGCAAATGCAAGCGATGAAGGCCGCTCCTAGACAGGCAGTTCTATTAGCGTGAAGAACAATTTAATTTGACTAAGTACTGCGGTCTAGGTGATGAATCCACGTTTCATCATCTTTATTCTATCATTTTGGCCTTAAAAACCCTAGTAAATGCGTGTAAATAGCATTAATTCATGCATTTTAGCATTCATGCATAGGTGTGTAAATATTGTATAAAATGTGGTTTTTAAAGCCAAAATAATAGAATAAAGAAAAGAAAAGAAAAAGAATAAAATATTGTAAATATTTTATGACCCGAAACCCTGAGACCTAGGCATCTTGATGAATAGGTCGACAAGGAATAAAGTAGGGGGAGATAAGGGCCAAAATACAGATAAAATACCTATACATTTTATTCATTCTTTATTCATTTTGGGACCTATTTTTGGTTCCACTTTTTATTCATCAAATAAAGAAACTTTGTACATGAAAGTTGCAGATAAATTAATAAAGAAAAATACAAAATTGATTTCACAGAAAAATAATGTACAGATAAAAAGTTATGGTCTGAATAAAATCCAGAATCCCAACTTCCCAGACCCGTATCTCACAAATAAAAACTCCAAATGCAGCGTACTCACCTTTAATTGTATATAGAAGAAAATAAGCTAATTAATGGCGGTGGTTTCGCATTTGGCGGAGCTACGGTTTGAAAGTTGACTTTTGGACCCCTATTGTATACTTGTACATATTAAAATATTCAATTTATTATTTATTATTTTTATACTTTTATATTTTTATAATATTGTAAATAATACTTGTAATAATTATGTATATTAAAATCAGAATAAAAACATCATTAAAACTCAAATAAAAATACTTGTATATATTTGATACATAGGTATTATACATATACTTATACCTGTATAAAATACACTTGTATTTTATTAAATATACAAAACATATCAGAAAATTAAAATAAAAATATATTTATGTCTATAAAAGTATTTTATAATTTTAGAAGATAAAAACCAAAATAAAATAAATTAAAAATACCTAAATAAAAATAGAATACTTAAATACATAGATATAGATACCTATAAGGGCATAAATGCAAACTTGTAAAAATATACTTCATAAAAATAAATAAAAATCACTATAAATTAATTCATAAAATAATAAACATTTTTTATTTTATAATCAAAAATTAATAAAATCGTTTGATATTTTATTTTGATTTTAGAAGTCTTTTTCTCCAGGTTTTTCCTGGTTGGTCCACGTGGACCAACCAGGGGGCTAGAAGAGTTGACCTCGGTCAACTCTCTGCCCAACACCTGGGTTGCCTGTCAGAATGCTTTTTCTTGATTTTCGCAGTTTTTTGGAGGGCGATCCTTTCACCATTTGAGGTCGGCCTCTTCACGAGATTCGTAGACCTTCATGTGGTCTATCACGCCCATGGGTTTTTTCGAGGATTGAACCGCGGATACGCTCGGTCCACCTCGTTGAAAGTGCCTCGACCACCATCTTTCAAAAGACCACCCAAAACCCCATTTCGAATTGGACCACTCTTCCACCTTCAAACCCCTCAGCTGGACCTCTAGCGTGCTTGGTGACAGCAGGAGCACGGAGGGCGCTTCAGCGGGTCGATTTGGTGTCGAATCGAGGCCGGTCCCCTCGCCGGAGTTCTCGCCGGAGAACGTAGTGCGCGCGCACGGGTGAGGTATTTTCTTCCTCTTTTTCTCTTCTTTTCTCTAAGGTTCGAATGTTAAAAACCCCCAGTGACTTTTCTCTGATCAAGACCCTTGTCGGTTGTCCTAATCTTCTCTCGATCCAACCGCGGCCGGCATCGCAGTTCGCCGGCCAACTTCTCCCTTCACGGTGCCATACCCCCTAGCAAATCTCCACGAAGTCAGGGCATTTTGCCCCTGACTTCTTAATCATCCTTTTCGCAGGTACTCCGCGCCGCTGACCCATCTGGAAAAAAGCTTCGAGCTCGCCGGAGGAGCATCCCACGCGCCGCCGCCCGCGCGCCGCACCGCCCAGCAGCTCCTGCGCAAGAATGAAGGGGGGAGGGGCATGCTACAGCTCCCATCGATCTTGCCCTCCCCCTTTTGATCCTGGCCGTCCATTTTTGAGGAAGCCCAGCCGTAGATCGAGCCCCGTATCTAATCTCCACCGTTAAGGGCCGAAGCGGTATCGGGCTTTGCTGAAGAGCCACGTGGCATAAGTGAGCCACCATCTGCCGTTGATCGCGAGCCCTCTCAACCGTTGATCAGCCTCAGCCGATATAATCAAGACCGTCCAGACGAAGGGGCATCGGACAACAAGAACACGCCACGTGGCGTAAGTGAACGGCGCCTGGCCGTTGGATGCGCCCCCCCCTTGCTGGGTATTTTGCGTGCTAACCCAGCTCCTTTTGTTATTACTGATTAGCTTGTAAACTTTCAACTGCTCTAGTTTATTTTTGTAATATTTGCGAGCCGGCCCCCCAACTTTTACATTATTACGTTTGTGCCCCCGCTTGGGCGCGTGCAACGCACATGCGTCTGGACGATTTTGTAAAGGCGCCCCTGACGTTTTTGGTCTTTGTGTTTAGTCTATAAAATAGTTTAGTCAGTTCAAAAACTTTTGCGAATATTGCGTAGAGACCCTTATACTCCTGATTAATTACACAAAGGTCCCTGCCAGTCCTTGAAATTTTTGCATGCTTGTAATATTTATTTGGAGGTTCATTTTAACTCCAAAAATCCTCAAATTTTGAGCTTAAGTTCCTGGACAATTGCTCTTCCACGCCACAATTTTAGTTTTTGTTTTTATTTTATTTTTGTATTTATTATAAATCAAAAACATGCTTTTTGTGCACTGTCTAGCTTAGAAAATCCCAAAAAAATATAAAAACCCCTCAGAAAATTCCCCAAAAATTATGTTTTGTGTCTTTTAGTTAGTTTTAACTCGCAGCTAAAAATCATTAAAAAATACAAAACTAAACCCCTAAAAATTGCAAAACTCTAAAAACCTTCATAAAAATTTATAAAATAGTAGAAAAATCCAAAAAATACAAACTCAACTTCTGTTTGCCCCTTATTTTGTTCTTTTCATTAGAAAAATAGTGTGAAATATTTTTAATACTGGTTGCTATTTTTAAATTACATTTTATTCCCAGCCAGCTCTATTTCCACTGTTTTGCCTTATTTCAGACTTTAAAAATATCAAAAACACCTTGAAAAACTCCCAAAAATCACAAAAACAGTAAAAATCATTAAAAAGACCAAAAACATTTTACTTCTGAATTTTTGAGTATTTTTGTACCTTTTTATAAATATTTTAGCTTGCTTTCTATTATATTACCTCTACTTTCCAATATTGAAAAAAGAATATAAAAAAAATATAAAATATAAAAAGAAAATATAAAAATCAGTAAATTAAAAACCAAAATGCAAAAAAAAAATATAAAATTAAAAATTAAATAAAAAAATATAAAAATCAAAAACCCACAAAAATTCTAGATTGGCTAAGTAGCTTGTTAGACCTAGGTTTGGATTTTTATCCGTGCTTTACACCTTTGCTCCTTGTGTTCGACCCCTACTTTCTTGCCATTGTACATCGTTAGTAGGGTATAATAAATTTTAATCCTTGCTATTCATTCTCTGATTGATTGTGTGGGTTAATTGTTGAAGATCGAGGAAGTTTGAGCAGTCGCATCAGCGACAGTGAGTCTGACTTCTCAGACCGCTATTTAGCGGCTCTCGCTTTCTTGCTTTTCAAATGGCGTCGTTGCCGGGGAGCATCGGCTTGTAGAGTACCTTTGGGTCTTTCTAGTCACTTAGCCATTTTTGCTTACTTGTATTTTGTGTAGTTTTTATTTTGAACTGTCTGACATCTCTTTTGTTTTCTTGCGAGGGACCGCCGACCGAGGAGGATCGCCTAGGGGATCCTGAGCAGCCTTGGGAGGAGGAGTCGGCTATTCTACCCTAGCCGACAGGAGAGAGCAGGAGGACTAGAGAGAGAGAGAGAGAGTTGCTTTATTTTTTGTGAGAGAGAGTAGTTGATTGATTTGTAATAATACAGGACTCAGACACTTGGACACTTCGGGCCTAACTTCCGGGTGTTTGTTCACCCGGGGGCTCACCGCGGCTTTTTCGCGTTTTCTCGACCGTCATTTTCCGGTTTTGTTTTCTTTTTCCTTTCTTTTGTGGATTGAGCTTCTAGAATTAGGTCCTGCTTGATTCGAGTAACCTAGGTCCAAACACCCTAATAACTCTTGCATGCTCCTATAGTTCGTATTTGGACTTAGATTAATTAAGTAGTTAATCATTAGCTCTCGATCCGCGCGCCGCGAGCTCACTCCACACAAGCGCTTTCTCCTAACTCAAATGTGTTGAGCAGAGGAGGGGTGAGCCTAGACCGGACACTAGGATTGGGAGTTAGCAGTTAACTCGTGGTTCTTCACGCTAGCAGTTGCCTATTTTAGGACGATTTCTGCATTGCATAACCGGCATATAGATTAGGTTTATAAATTTCTGCCTTGCATCCCGCATGGAGAGAGCTGGGATTCACTGTAAGTCTTCTTACTTTGCATTCATCATATAGGCACAAAGGTGAGATTTCCATCTTGGTGCCGACTTGCATTGGCTTTTCCCGACTCTTTTCTCCCTCTGATTTTGGATACCTTAGGATAAAGAAAATACAAAATCGTTAGGCGCTTGTTTGAAACTACTCAAAAGAAGCGATAACAAAAAAAAATTAAAAAAGGGTCTGCTAAGAAAACTTTGACCTAAATAAAAATTGGTAATTGGACTCATTGATTGGGGAGAGTAACACCCCCACTTGTTTTCAGGTTGCATGGGAAGGTCTCCTTCCAAGTGAGTTGAGCGTTCGTAAGGATTAGAGCCCCAAACCCAACTTGTGGCTGCCTTGTGTATCGCCTGGATTTCCGAAGTATTGGCGCTACTATCGTACGTAGTCGAGTAGGTCTTGGTCGCCAGTGGTGACTCACTATTGTGTGAGCGCCGACCTTGTCCGAAGTACCGAGCATAGGCCACGCCTTCACGGGGGTGTCTGTCTCACCGGCTGCGTCCGAGTAGGATCTTGCACGCTCACGGGTGATTCCGTTGCGAGCGAGGTCCGAAGTATCGGTTTCGCCTATCGGCTTCCTCCCACTATTTCTTTGGCTGAGTAGGGATCCAGGAAGGGTTACAAGGACCTTAAAAAGCGCAAGTTACAGGTTACACAGGAGGAGGACAAGTACGGGAATACTTTTCCGGCAGTACTCTCGCTCCTATAGGCGTAGCGCTCTAAGGACTCGTTGAAAGATAAATTCCTGAAAACAAGATAAAAATTACAAAGATAAAAGCCGAACCTTCACGGCTTCACGCGTTGAGTTGGTGAACTCCCTTGTCTTGTGTTTGATTGCTAATCATATTTAGGTCAAGATCAAAAACCTCGCGCCGTTGCGCAATTTTGTTTCCCCTCCAGTTGACCCTCGCTCATTGTGAGCCTTCTACTGTTTTACATTCCTTTTGTTCCTTGTTGACCCCCGTATCTTTCATCCGCATCGATCTACCTTTTGATCTTCGAGATGGCGACGAATGGACAGTTTAGTCGAGGCTCTGTCGACACCCACATCGGCTCCATTCGTTCACCCTCTCCAATAATTCAGGGAGATTCCCGAGACACCGGTTCAAACCCTATGAACCGACCTCCAGACTCCCTGCCTTCTTCAATAAATCGGGACCACTCTCGTCCCGAACTCTGTCCGTTTTGGATGGCCATTGATTTCACTCCTTACACATCGCCATCCTTAACAAAGTTCTGTGTCGACCTTGACACAGACCGCATCTCTCTACCTGGTGCTGCAATTCAGACTGATCGAGGCATTCTACCATGTGCAGACTCAGAGCTCGAGCCAGTCAACCCAGCAGAAATAGAGATGGCAGGAGGAAGAGGAAAAGGACCACAGCCCCAGCAGGAGCCCGAAGATAACGCAGCGGAAGGACAATATACCACGCAGGGCGAGGTTAACAGTCAACTGCTGGCTTCCATTCAAGCCATTCAGCAGCAGTTGACTAATCAGGCCCTGGCTCAAACAGCCTTCCAGGACATGCTGAATGATCTAAGGAGGAGGGCCGATGCGAGGGATGGCCGACGAGAGGAGGAGCCGAACTTTGAAATCAATGATGAGTTTTCAGTGGGACCTGACTTTGAAGCAGCAGAAGAAGATCCACCGCAGCCCAAGCCTACACTCAAACAGACATACAACCCAGGAGCAGGGCGCATCACTGAGTGGATTCAGATTCCACGAATGCATGCTCACTTCGAGCTAAAACCACAGTTTCTGTCATTGCTTCCCACCTTTCATGGGAACACCACTGAGGAGCCATACATTTTCCTCAAGAAGTTCAACCGCATCTGCTCCACTGCTCACTACCCCGGAGTTCCCCTGGATGTGATCAAGATGACCGCATTCTCTTTCAGCCTTCAAGATAAGGCCCTTTACTGGGTCGATCATCTCGGGAAGGTCGTCACCACCTGGGAGGAACTGAAATCTGCTTTCGTCCATAAATTCTATCCTCTGGGGAGATTAAACCAGATGCGTGCCCAGATCTCCAGTTTCTGCCAGCAGCCCCACGAGACGATCCATGAAGCGTGGGAGAGATTCAAGGATCTCCAGGAGAAGTGCCCCCACCATGAAATACCCAAGACCAGTCTCGTGCAACACTTCTTTGGGGGGCTATCATTTGAGAGCCAGAAGCTCGTGGATGCAGCTTGCGGTGGTTCACATTTTAACAAGGACGAGGATGTCGTGTGGAATGTCTTTGAAGAAATGGCTGAGGGAGAAGCAGCCCAATCCTCGTCCCGGGTCTACATGAAGCCACCGACCGCCATCAGCAAGCCAGTTAACATGGCTTCTCACACTGAGGACAAAGATGAAAGCTCCAACCTGAGTATCATCGGGAGCCACTTGTCCAAAGTGGACATCATCGAGAAGAGGTCGCAGGACCTCGAAAAACTGGCAGTTATAGAGAAGAGGACCCAAGGTCTGGAGAAGCTCGACCAGATTTCCCAGCAGCTGGAGCAGCTCGTCCGAACACTGAATGCAAACATGTGCAACGCTGTGTCCACCTCTGCCGAGCCAAACGCTGAGAAGAAGGAGCCTACAATGCAGCAAAATCCTCAGCCGACTCCACCGCAGCCCCAGCCAGTCCAGCACGTATACTACGTGCAGGTCCCGGAGCAGCAACCGCAGCCTCCGACACAGATGGTTGTATATCAACCCGAGCACCAGCCCGCTTACTCCGAGCAGTTCTCTCCACCCCCGCCGCTGATCCAGGAGATCAATGGCGTCTGGAACAACGAAGCGCAACTGACCCGTCCTCAGGGACACTCTCAGGGTCAGAACATGGGCAACAGGCCCTTCCAGCAGCAACACCAGGGTGGAAGACCATTCCAGCAGCCCTACCAGTACCAGCCTCCCTCACATGGAAACACGTGGAGGCAGAATTACCAACATGGGCCTCAGCAGTCCGGATATCGTGGACAAGGCTATCACCAGCAACCGGCTGCACAATACAACCAACACCAGTCACAGTATTCCTCCAATCCCCCTCCTCAACAATTCGCACAAGGATACCAGTCACAATCTCAACCGCCATATCAGCAGCCTAGACCCCAGCAGGGGGAATCTTCTGAGATTGTACCGGTCAATCCAGCCCTGGCCTGTTTGGAACAGTTGATGAAGAATATTGCTGAGATGAACCAGAAGATCGACGACCTGATGGCAGCCAAAACCGTCATACCAGCCCAGGTCGAAGCTAATCCTAACAATTTCCGACGCAAGGAGCAGGTAGCTGGCAGTGTCCAACCCGAATCAGGTGAATTTAATTGTTTTTTATCTAACGCTGTTACTCTCAGGAGCGGTAGGACACTCCGGCCATCGGCGACGGCGAAAGGAAAGCATATTGCATCTGACGGGGAATCGTCAGGCCAGCCAACACCAGGGCCAGCAAGCATTTTGGGAGCAGCACCAGCATCCAGAAAATCACAAAAAAATGAGGAAAACAGAAAAATACAAAAAGATAGCATTAACCTCGGTGGAGACCGGTCAGCATTGGAGACGCCTGCACCCGCATCACAGTCAGCTCCTGACAGGAGGAGCACCGCACCTGCAGCGAGTCCAACGCCAGCACCCGAAGCCGAGCCTGTCATTTTTGGTCCACAAATTGTAGATGAATCCATTCCTTTTTGTCATCTACCTGTAAACAACAACACGGACACTATTTTGAATGAAATTGGAGAAGAGTTTGTAAATATTCCTTTTCCTGAAGCAATGAAAAAACACAAAAAAATAAAAAAATTGAAAAGTGCTTTGTCTGATCCTGCGATCACAGAAATCATTCAGAATTTGGTGTTAAATATGCCATTAATGAAGGCTCTTGAGTACATGCCAGCTGTGAAGAAAGGACTTAAAGAGGCATGTACAACCAAGCGCAGACCAACCCCCCATAACTCCCGAAGCAAAGGTGGTAAATCTGAAAAGCACATCCTCACTATGGCCACCGTCAATGCCATCAGCAACCTCCCGGACAAAAAGCCAGATATGGGAGCACCTCTTGTACGTTGTCAGATGTTCGATCAAGAGTTCGAACGGACACTCCTCGACAGCGGGTCATCTGTCAATCTGATGCCAGCCTCACTACTCACGGAGTTCAAGCTGGGACCGCTCAAACCTACAAAGATGATTCTACAGTTTGCAGACAAGTCCGTCAAGCGGCCTAGGGGCTTGTTGGAGGACGTGATCGTCACGGTTCAGGGAAAATCTTTCCCAGCCGATTTTGTGGTCTTAGATATGGACGTCCCCGCTCCGTTGCTCCTTACCCCGATCATACTCGGAAGGCCATTTCTGCGGACGTCAAATGCCGTAGTGAATTATGGGACAGGAGAAATCACTTTTGGAGCTGGTAATGAAATTATCCGAGTAGAGACCCTGTCTGAGGGAACGCCCGTTGAACCAACATCTGTATCATGTGCAAGGGTGATCGAGAATGATGAAGACTGCGACTTTCTAGCCGAGATTCAAGACACCAACCTCTTCCTGGATGATCATGAGATCCACGGAATCCTCTGCCCAGAGGAGGAAGTGGAGACCGCAGTCGAATTTCCGTGTATCGATCAAGATGAGGACTTTGCTGATGCACCACAAGACACTGCTGTGGGGTTGATATGCCTTCAGAACCAAGAGCCGAGTTTGGAAGCATCTTCGGACGAAGATCAAATCATTGAAGAATTCTGTCAGGATCTGAGAGAGGAAACATAGCAGATTATGGTGGACACTGCACAATTGAAAGAATCACCACCTGTATTAATCGCTGAGGTCACCGCTGAAGCAGCTCAGACCCCGCCAGAGCTGAAACCTCTGCCCTCCAATATGAAGTATGCCTTCCTTGCAGGAGAACCGAATATGTACCCGGTCATTATCAATGCGCATCTGACCGAAGATCAAGAATCTCGTCTGATGGAGGTTCTTGAACGTAACCGCAAGGCAATAGGCTGGCGAACCTCTGATCTCCACGGGATCAATCCGTCACTCTGTTCGCATCGCATCTTTCTGGAGGAAGACAGCAGACCCTCTCGTGAACTGCAAAGAAGATTAAATCCGAACCTGCGAGAGGTGGTTATGAAAGAAATCCAGAAATGGTGTGATGCGGGATTCATTTATCCCATCTCCGACAGCAAATGGGTGAGCCCTCTGCATGTTGTGCCCAAGAAATCCGGGATCACCATTGTGAAAAATGACAAAGGAGAGGAGATCGCAACCAGAGTACCGACTTCTTGGCGAGTGTGCGTAGACTACAGAAGACTCAATCTCGCCACCAAGAAGGATCATTTTCCGCTACCCTTCATCGACCAGATCTTGGATAGATTGGCCGCGAAGGAATATTTCTGTTTCTTGGACGGTTACTCTGGGTATAATCAAGTTGCTATTGCTCCTGAAGACCAAGAGAAGACCACGTTCACCTGTCCTTTTGGCACATATGCCTTCAGACGGATGCCGTTCGGGCTTTGCAACGCCCCAGCCACATTTCAAAGGTGTATGCTTGCAGTTTTTGCTGATATGGTGGGTAGCTTTCTCGAGGTCTTTATGGACGATTTTTCGGTCTATGGGGATTCATTTGATCAATGTCTGGATTATCTAGACCGAGTCTTACGGTGGTGCTGCGAAGTGAATCTTGTGCTCTCCTGGGAGAAGAGCAATTTCATGGTGACCGAAGGAATCGTGCTGGGTCACGTTGTTTCTAAACGTGGCATGGAGGTTGACCCAGCCAAGGTGGATGTAATCTCTAAGCTAGAGCCACCTACAAATATCAAGAAAGTCCGGTCATTCTTGGGCCATGTCGGTTTTTACCGACGATTTATTAAAGACTTCAGCAAATTGGCCAGACCGCTGACTGAGTTGCTCGGCAAGGATAATGAGTTCATTGTAGACGATCGTGTGCTCCTTGCTTTTAATCAGTTGAAAGAGCTCATCACACAGGCCCCTGTCCTACAGCCACCGATTTGGACTCAGCCTTTCGAGATTATGACCGATGCGTCGGATTATGCCATCGGAGCTGTACTGGGACAGAGAAAAGACAATGTACCGTTTGCAATTCACTACGCTAGCCGAACGCTCGATGAAGCTCAGCGAAACTATATTGTTACTGAAAAGGAGCTGCTAGCGGTAGTCTTTGCTTTGGAGAAGTTCAGATCTTACCTTCTTGGGTCCAAAGTTATCATCTACACTGATCATTCGGCCATTAGGTATTTACAACAGAAGAAGGATGCCAAACCACGTCTTATCCGGTGGATCCTTCTCCTCCAGGAGTTTGACATGGAGATCAGAGATAAACCTGGGGTAAAGAATGTAGTGGCCGATCATCTGTCAAGACTTCCTGAACCGGAGTCTCCTGAGCTGAACTTGCAGCCTATCACAGAGACCTTTCCAGATGAATCGATTCTGTCTGTCGCCTCACTTCCTTGGTATGCGGACATTGTGAATTATCTAGTCGCCAAGAAAATCCCACAGGACTGGCCTAAGTTGAAAATAGACAGATTTTTGTCTAAAATCCATTTCTACCAGTGGGAAGACCCGTATCTGTTTCGTGAGGGAGCAGATTGCATCTGGAGGAGGTGTATTCCTCAGGAGGAAGTTCCAAGTGTCCTCGCTTTATGTCATGATCAAGATTCTGGAGGACATCATTCAGGAAAACGGACGGCAGCGAAAGTTCTTCAAAGTGGCCTCTGGTGGCCTTCATTGTTCAAAGATACAGATGAATATGTCAAAGGTTGCACTGACTGTCAGAAGATGGGTGGAACCATAGGAATGAGAGATACGATGCCTCTGAAGTACATTCAGATCTCAGATGTCTTTGACGCATGGGGGATCGACTTCATGGGCCCGTTTCCTAACAGTCAGGGTTATGAGTATATTCTGCTTGCTGTCGATTATGTCAGTCGTTGGGTGGAGGCTATCCCCGCCCGAGCCGCCGACAGTCGGACTGTCTGTCGATTCTTACGAGATCACATCATAGCACGGTTTGGGATTCCCAAGATCCTCATATCTGACGGGGGCAATCATTTCATAAACAGAGAGGTGAAGAAGTTGACCCAGGAATTCTGCATCGAGCATCGTGTTGCTTCACCCTATCACCCGCAGTCCAATGGCTTAGCTGAATGTTCAAACAGGGAGATCAAGACAATTCTACAGAAACTTGTGCGTCCGGATCGCAAGAACTGGTCTCAGCTGCTTGATTCCGTTCTTTGGGCTTACAGAACAGCGTACAAGTCACCCTTGGGAATGTCTCCCTACTGCATGGTGTATGGCAAGCCATGCCACTTGCCCGTGGAACTTATTCATAAATCTTTATGGGCTATTAACATCTGTAATTTGGACTCCAAGCAAGCAGGACAGAACCGGAAATTGGATCTGAACAGATTACTGGAATTCAGAGATTATGCATATGACAACAGCCTGATGTACAAGGAAAAGGTCAAAACATGGCATGACAGGCACATCCGCCACAAGTCCTTTGATCCAGGTCAGAAGGTATGGTTGTTCGATGCGAAATTAAAAATCTTTCCAGGCAAATTGAAGAGCAAATGGACTGGGCCGTTTGTAGTTAGGCAGGTGCGTGACAACGGAAGTGTATTGATATCCAATCTGTCAGCTGACGCACAGCCTTTTGTAGTCAATGGACAGCTTCTGAAGCCATACCTCGAACATGACACGTTCATGGCCGTCGTTGACTCGATTCAAGTAATCTATGAGGATGAGCTGAATATCTCGAAGGAGACAGAGGAAGGCAAAGCACATCAAAACATTTTTGAATGATTTTTCCTTTCCGTCTTTTCTTCTTTTCTTCTTTTCTTCTTCTTTTATCTTATTCTACCGAATTGATGCCATCCCTTTCATCACTGCTACACTTAGGATGTACTCTATCCTAAGTATAGGGGGGACGTGCATCCCGAGTTGTTCATACCCAATCTCATCTCTTTTCTTCTTTTCTTCTTTTCTTCTTTTCCTCTTCTATCTTCTTCATCTATCAGAAAAGTGCTACCCCTTGTAGACAGTCTTCTATACTTAGGACGTACTTTGTCCTAAGTATAGGGGGGTGTGCACCCCGAGTTTCTTCTATTCCTCTTGATCCTCTCCATTGTCTCCTCTTCTTGTCTATACTTAGGGATATCTTAACCTAAGTATAGGGGGAGACAATCTGAGTACGATCTGTTCATTCCCACCCTTGACCCTCCCTGCTTTGTGTACAGTCTGCTATACTTAGGATTATTTGATCCTAAGTATAGGGGGACGGTCAACTTCTCATTCATTGATTCATTCATCTATTCCTTTATTTATTTATTCTTTAGATTTTCCTATACTCAGTACGAGTTATGTCTTCTCTTTTCTCTCCGATCTATGAGGACATAGCTCAGGCTAAGTATAGGGGGGTCGTATATACTACGTATATACTTTAGCCATAACTCGTACTTTCGTATTTTCTTAATAAATATGGCTAAAAATTCTTTAAAATTCATTAAAAATTCTTAATAAAAAGATGTGATTATTCCTCAAATTCTTTTTATTTACTGATCAATAAATCAGGTGAAAATGTTTTTTGCAAAATGTTTGAAAAAATAGTTTGAAAATCTTTGTGAACATTTATTGAAAACCATTTTGAAAATATTTTGTTTCGTGTTTTCAACCTGTGTGGTTTGTAAAACTTCTTTTCTTTGTGTGAAATAAAAATTTGAAAAAATGATTTACAAATGGTTTGAAAAATGGTTGCAAAAATGATTTGAAAAACCTATATATACTGTTTTGAAAACCTTTGCAAAATGATTTTCAAATGTGTGTAAAATGTTTGTAAAAACTATTTTGGACTATAGTCTTCAAAAATTGTGTGAAAATTGTTTTCAAATAAGTTTGAGGAATATTCACATCACACCAAAATCCTCTATATATATATGTATAAAATTGATCACTTACCCTTGTAAATTCTAAAATCCACTTCTTGTATATATAAAGAAGCACTCCCGTGTACATAGTTTTCACCTTGTTTTCAGCCAAAATCTTTTTGTTTTCAAAAATTCCCAAAAACATTTGCAAAAATTAAAATCCAAAAACATTTGAAAAATCTTTTTGAAAATACAAAAAAATGCATGCATCATCTTTTCAAAATCCATAAAAAGTTCAAAATCTTTGAAAAATTGCATCACAAAAATATTTTCTGCATCGCATTGCATAGCATGAGCATTTTTCGGATTGAGTTTGATAGTTGAACAAGTCTAAGTAAAATCCGAAGATTGGAGCTTGATTGGACCTTATAATCTACCTAATAACAGGAACCTTATAGGAACTGGGTTTGAGGTACTTCAGGTCTAGTTGACTTAATTCTTTGAGGATCACGGGACTTGGTTCAATGGATTCTTGACTGCCTAAGTAGAGTATTTCGGAGCACACGCACGACTCTTGTTGATAATGACCTAACTTGGACACTTGCACCTTTCACATGGCTCAACTCAGTTGGAGTGGTGAGGGGATTGGATTTGCCGGTATGAGACGCACACAGGTGGAAACATTTGTCCTCCTCTAGGGAGGGAAGTGCATCCCAACCCGTCCAGTGATTAGGAAGTCTAAAGACAGGAGGCTGTGGGTTGCGATAAAGCTTCAAAAGAGGGATAGTCTACTAGCTCAAGAGGAAAAACTCCTTATGTAAATGCTGCCGTGAATAGTATTTCAAAAAAAAAAAAAGTTCAGGCATGTACAAAAATAAAAGCCTGCAAAGTATGTACATATGTGTAAAGTCAATAAGCAAGCTTGAGTTCCAAAGTCATATCATGTGAGCCTGCAGCAGGATGACTTGACTACACTGGTCTTGCATCCAAGGATAGGTAGCTACACTGGCTACCGTCCATTCTTCTCTTCACCCCCTCCTCTTGAGCTGGTTGCCACTTGAACTTAGAAGGGAATACCCCGCTCCTCGAGGATGGAGTTGCTGGATTGGGGAATCATTGGGTTGTCATATTGGAGAAGTCAGTTTCTTTGTCATTCTAGTTGGGGAGAGCCACCATCACTTACACTGTACAAGTCAGATTCATAGTCGTAAGAGTTTGCGTATGAGTTGAGATATTTCTGACCTGGCTATTGAGGAGACTTGGACAGAGTTTTGAGATTCTCAGGGACTGTTGGATTTCAAATTTGGTCCTCATTAAGGTTCCGCCCGCACTAAAATTCCAAAGGTCCTACTTAAGCTCCAAACTTTGATTTTGTGAAGACAAGTTTGATGATCAAATAAAATCCATCTTTCTTCTTTTTCTTTTCTTTATTTTTCTTTTTCTGCACTTATTGCATAAGTGTTTGCTAGGGACTAGCAAAGGCAAGTATAGGGGGATGATGAATCCACATTTCATCATCTTTATTCTATCATTTTGGCCTTAAAAACCCTAGTAAATGCGTGTAAATAGCATTAATTCATGCATTTTAGCATTCATGCATAGGTGTGTAAATATTGTATAAAATGCGGTTTTTAAAGCCAAAATAATAGAATAAAGAAAAGAAAAGAAAAAGAATAAAATATTGTAAATATTTTATGACCCGAAACCCCGAGACCTAGGCATCTTGATGAATAGGTCGACAAGGAATAAAGTAGGGGGAGATAAGGGCCAAAATACAGATAAAATACCTATACATTTTATTCATTCTTTATTCATTTTGGGACCTATTTTTGGTTCCACTTTTTATTCATCAAATAAAGAAACTTTGTACATGAAAGTTGTAGATAAATTAATAAAGAAAAATACAAAATTGATTTCACATAAAAATAATGTACAGATAAAAAGTTATGGTCTGAATAAAAATCCAGAATCCCAACTTCCCAGACCCGTATCTCACAAATAAAAACTCCAAATGCAGCGTACTCACCTTTAATTGTATATAGAAGAAAATAAGCTAATTAATGGCGGTGGTTTCGGATTTGGCGGAGCTACGGTTTGAAAGTTGACTTTTGGACCCCTATTGTATACTTGTACATATTAAAATATTCAATTTATTATTTATTATTTTTATACTTTTATATTTTTATAATATTGTAAATAATACTTGTAATAATTATGTATATTAAAATCAGAATAAAAACATCATTAAAACTCAAATAAAAATACTTGTATATATTTGATACATAGGTATTATACATATACTTATACCTGTATAAAATACACTTGTATTTTATTAAATATACAAAACATATCAGAAAATTAAAATAAAAATATATTTATGTCTATAAAAGTATTTTATAATTTTAGAAGATAAAAACCAAAATAAAATAAATTAAAAATACCTAAATAAAAATAGAATACTTAAATACATAGATATAGATACCTATAAGGGCATAAATGCAAACTTGTAAAAATATACTTCATAAAAATAAATAAAAATCACTATAAATTAATTCATAAAATAATAAACATTTTTTATTTTATAATCAAAAATTAATAAAATTGTTTGATATTTTATTTTGATTTTAGAAGTCTTTTTCTCCAGGTTTTTCCTGGTTGGTCCACGTGGACCAACCAGGGGGCTAGAAGAGTTGACCTCGGTCAACTCTCTGCCCAACACCTGGGTTGCCTGTCAGAATGCTTTTTCTTGATTTTCGCGGTTTTTTGGAGGGCGATCCTTTCACCATTTGAGGTCGGCCTCTTCACGAGATTCGTAGACCTTCATGTGGTCTATCACGCCCATGGGTTTTTTCGAGGATTGGACCGCGGATACGCTCGGTCCACCTCGTTGAAAGTGCCTCGACCACCATCTTTCAAAAGACCACCCAAAACCCATTTCGAATTGGACCACTCTTCCACCTTCAAACCCCTCAGCTGGACCTCTAGCGTGAATCTTGGTGACAGCAGGAGCACGGAGGGCGCTTCAGCGGGTCGATTTGGTGTCGAATCGAGGCCGGTCCCCTCGCCGGAGTTCTCGCCGGAGAACGTAGTGCGCGCGCACGGGTGAGGTATTTTCTTCCTCTTTTTCTCTTCTTTTCTCTAAGGTTCGAATGTTAAAAACCCCCAGTGACTTTTCTCTGATCAAGACCCTTGTCGGTTGTCCTAATCTTCTCTCGATCCAACCGCGGCCGGCATCGCAGTTCGCCGGCCAACTTCTCCCTTCACGGTGCCATACCCCCTAGCAAATCTCCACGAAGTCAGGGCATTTTGCCCCTGACTTCTTAATCATCCTTTTCGCAGGTACTCCGCGCCGCTGACCCATCTGGAAAAAAGCTTCGAGCTCGCCGGAGGAGCATCCCACGCACCGCCGCCTGCGCGCCGCACCGCCCAGCAGCTCCTACGCATGAACGAAGGGGGGAGGGGCATGCTACAGCTCCCATCGATCTTGCCCTCCCCCTTTTGATCATGGCCGTCCATTTTTGAGGAAGCCCAGCCGTAGATCGAGCCCCGTATCTAATCTCCACCGTTAAGGGCCGAAGCGGTATCGGGCTTTGCTGAAGAGCCACGTGGCATAAGTGAGCCACCATCTGCCGTTGATCGCGAGCCCTCTCAACCGTTGATCAGCCTCAGCCGATATAATCAAGACCGTCCAGACGAAGGGGCATCGGACAACAAGAACACGCCACGTGGCGTAAGTGAACGGCGCCTGACCGTTGGATGCGCCCCCCCTTGCTGGGTATTTTGCGTGCTAACCCAGCTCCTTTTGTTATTACTGATTAGCTTGTAAACTTTCAACTGCTCTAGTTTATTTTTGTAATATTAGCGAGCCGGCCCCCCAACTTTTACATTATTACGTTTGTGCCCCCGCCTGGGCGCGTGCAACGCACATGCGTCTGGACGATTTTGTAAAGGCGCCCCTGACATTTTTGGTCTTTGTGTTTAGTCTATAAAATAGTTTAGTCAGTTCAAAAACTTTTGCGAATATTGCGTAGAGACCCTTATACTCCTGATTAATTACACAAAGGTCCCTGCCAGTCCTTGAAATTTTTGCATGCTTGTAATATTTATTTGGAGGTTCATTTTAACTCCAAAAATCCTCAAATTTTGAGCTTAAGTTCCTGGACAATTGCTCTTACACGCCACAATTTTAGTTTTTGTTTTTATTTTACTTTTATATTTATTATAAATCAAAAACATGCTTTTTGTGCACTGTCTAGCTTAGAAAATCCCAAAAAAATATAAAAACCCCTCAGAAAATTCCCCAAAAATTATGTTTTGTGTCTTTTAGTTAGTTTTAACTCCCAGCCAAAAATCATTAAAAAATACAAAACTAAACCCCTAAAAATTGCAAAACTCTAAAAACCTTCATAAAAATTTATAAAATAGTAGAAAAATCCAAAAAATACAAACTCAACTTCTGTTTGCCCCTTATTTTGTTCTTTTCATTAGAAAAATAGTGTGAAATATTTTTAATACAGGTTGCTATTTTTAAATTACATTTTATTCCCAGCCAGCTCTATTTCCACTGTTTTGCCTTATTTCAGACTTTAAAAATATCAAAAACACCTTGAAAAACTCCCAAAAATCACAAAAACAGTAAAAATCATTAAAAAGACCAAAAACATTTTACTTCTGAATTTTTGAGTATTTTTGTACCTTTTTATAAATATTTTAGCTTGCTTTCTATTATATTACCTCTACTTTCCAATATTGAAAAAAGAATATAAAAAAATATAAAATATAAAAAGAAAATATAAAAATCAGTAAATTAAAAACCAAAATGCAAAAAAAAAAATAAAATTAAAAATTATATAAAAAAATATAAAAATAAAAAAACCCACAAAAATTCTAGATTGGCTAAGTAGTTTGTTAGACCTCGGTTTGGATTTTTATCCGTGCTTTACACCTTTGCTCCTTGTGTTCGACCCCTACTTGCTTGCCATTGTACATCGTTAGTAGGGTATAATAAATTTTAATCCTTGCTATTCATTCTCTGATTGATTGTGTGGGTTAATTGTTGAAGATCGAGGAAGTTTGAGCAGTCGCATCAACGACAGTGAGTCTGACTTGTCAGACCGCTATTTAGCGGCTCTCGCTTTCTTGCTTTTCACTAGGTACGTCTTTTAAGTGTATTGTGTGGTCCTATTGATTACGAGCACAAGCAATTCCTAGATTGGCTCGGGGAGCCGCTAGTGCAAGCTAAGTTACATTTCACCCACACAGCACACGGGACACAGTTCCACTATCTTTACAGAATCGAGAACCCAAACGAGAACCGCTGGAAATGATGCGAAGAAAAGAAATAAAAAAAATACAATGCCTCTCTTTCACTCAATAAAGTTGAAATGCTAGATCCTCGAAGCGTCGTCGACTCCTCGCGTTCCTCGCACAAAAACAAATTAAGGTCAGAGAGTGACACAAAAAATAATGCAAAGAAATAAAGGAGTGAGAAAAATAATTACAAGAAAAACCGGGGGTCAGACTACCCGGGGAAGGAAAATCAAACACTCAAAAATTTGCTAAAATTTAACCTAAGCCGTGCCTCCCCGGCAACAGCGCCATTTTGGTAACCCACAAGTACCCTATGTTAATTTAGTAAAATTAATGTCCAAATTAATGTTGATCGTTCGTTGTAGTCGGATACGAGAGGCTAGTCAAAAACCAATTTAATTTAATGTCAAGCGGTGAATTTTTTTTTACTTGGTGGAGTCCAAGGTCGATCTCAGGGAGGCATCTGTCTCCTTAGGTGAATTTTAGCAAGTACCCAAGTGTGTGATTTTCGGAGAATTATATTTTTTTGTCTTTTCCAAATTTTATGCAGACTTATGCAAAAATGCAGGCCAATTTAAAGTTTAATTTAATTAAGATATCAAATGAAATCCAAAAATTCTAAAAATTGGCCAGATGATAAATGATGATGAAAATGATCTACACTAATTTTTTTGGATTTTTGAGACACTAAATTGATTTTCTGGAAATTAAATATGCAGACAGGGTGATTTTCAATATTTAATTTTTAATAAATCACAAACCACAATTTTTCCAAGAAATAAAATTATCCTAGATAGCTCTCATGATAAGGAATCCAGGAAAATTAACAGATCTTAATTTCACTGTGAAATGAATTAATTAAAATTAATATAAGAAAATCACTCAACTATTTATTTAAGCCTCGATATGTGTGCAAATGGCATGAAATTTTTGTGGTATGTTAAGAATACTGTCCTTAAGATATTGTGAATTTTTGATGATTTTTGGAAGCACAGAGAATTAACTACAAATTAAAAGGTGTCACTGGGCAAAATATGTCAAAAATGCACCAATTAATTCATTAATAATTCTATTGAAATTACAAAAATGTGACACGTGGACCAATAAACAGAGGACAAGTTTCTAAACAAAATACAATTTTTAGATTCGCAAAATAATGTGGAATGCAACCTAGGGATGCGTGCAAACACAAGGGTATAAATGCAATACAGGAAAATAAAAATACAATAAGCAAATATGCGGACAGGGACTAAAATGCAATTACCTATAATGCTGGGGACTCGAGTGCAATTTTTCCAACAAGCACGTGCTCCTCACGTGGGCTCAGCTTCACAGGGACCTTTTTGCAAATACGGAAAGTCCTGGGGGCCTCTGTGTAAATTACCCAGTGATAATCCCGGAATTCGATGCGGTTATGTCGACTCACAAGGCGAGTCAACAGTCGGTGTTTGACCACACAAATTCCGAAATTAATCAACAATTAACCCACACTAAAGATCAATAAATTAGAAATAATGTGGAGTTAAAATTTATTTTTAACTCTGCACAAATGGTGTATAGTGTCAAGTATGTAGAGAGTTCGAACACAGGGAACAAACAGTGTAGTTCAAGCAAATGTGCTCAAGTGAATGTGTTTGTGGTGTCTACACTAAGCAAACAAGCAACTTAATTTTTGTGGGTTTTAAATTTTTAATTTTTTTATTTTATTTTAATTTTTTAATTTTTGTATTTTGATTTTTGATTTTCTGATTTTTATATTTTATATTTTATATTTTTTTATTTCTTTTTTCAATATTGGAAAGTAAAGGCAATATAAGAAAAGGCAAGGTAAAATACTTATAAAAATGCACAAAAATACTCAAAAATTCAGAAATAAAATGTTTTTGGTATTTTTAAGGTTTTCTACTGTTTTTGTGATTTTTGGGGGTTTTTCAAGATGTTTTTGATATTTTTAAATACTGAAATAAAGCTAAACAGTGGAAAAGAGGCTGGCTGTGAATAAAATGAGATTTAAAAATACCAACCAGTAGTTAAAAATTTTCACACTATTTTTCTAATAAAAAGAACAAAATAAGGGATAAACAGAAGCTGAGTTTATATTTTTTGGATTTTTCTACTATTTTATATATTTTTTTGAAGTTTTTAAGTGTTTTTAGATTTTTAGTGTTTTTCTTTTGAAATTTTTAATGATTTTTGGACTGACACTAAAATAGGATAAAATAGACAATATGTGAATTTTTGGGAATTTTTGGAGGTGTTTTGATATTTTTTTGGTATTTTCTAAGGTAGACAGTACACAAAAAGGGAGTTTTTGATTTTTAATAAATAATAAAATAAAATAAAATCAAAAACTAAATAGCTGGCGTTAATGTATAGGTGCACAGGAGCTTAAGTCTATTTTTGTGGAATTTTTGGAGTTAAAATGATATTTCAAATAAATACAACAAACATCCAATTAATAATCAGGCCTGGCAGGGGCATATGTGCAATATCCAAAACATCCAGGGGTACACATGCAATTTTCCACAAAAATATACACTATACATTCAATTTTTAGCACCAAAATACAATTACAAAACCCGCCTGGGCTTCCTGGCAATTTACCCACCAGGGCGCGTGACTTGCACGCGCCTGGGGAGGACTAAAACGCAATATTTCAAAACTGGAGGGCCTACTTGCAAAATGACCAAAGATATTACACTGTATACTATAGTTTCAGGACTAAAACTAAATAGACAAACAACCGAGGGTTCCTTTGCAAAATGCCCCCCCCACCTCACGTGTACAGGTCACGTGAGGTGACGTGGCGAAGGACCAAAGTGTAAATAAATAAAACCTAGGGGTCTTTATGCAAATATTACAGAACTTTTAAACTACAGATAAAAGTTTAAATGCTAAATATTAAATACAAATAAACGCGAGGGTTGGGATGCAAAATACCCTCGCTCGGGCGCTCTGCAGGTGACGCGTGGCGCGCATCCAACGGCTGGGAGGCGATGAGCGATCCAGCGGCGGGGAGCACTCCACTTATCCACGTGGCAACACCAGGGCGGCCGATGACGGTTCGACGATGCACGGTCTGGATTAGATCCTCTTGGTTGATCTGACGGTCGAGGCTGAGGAAGATCCAACGGAGGCTGTGCGATCTGGGGAGGGCTCCTCGATCCAACGGCTGGGAGGCGATGAGGAAGAACAGCGAAGAACGCCGGCGAGGCGAACTTCGCCGCTCCAGATCTTCGTCCTCCGACGAAGTTAAGGCTCCAAAATGGCCGTGGAGACTCCTGGGGTCGTCCTCTACCTCCTGGGGGCTTCAAAAGTGCACGGCGATGGCTGTGCTGCTCGCGGACGATCGGCGGAGCTGGAGAGCTCGGCTGAGCTCCGGCGAGCTTCAAAATCGCTCCCAGGCGCGCTTCAACGTGCTTTGACCCTGCAAGAATAGTCAAAGGGCCCAGGGCAAACTACCTGGACCCTTGGATGGTCGCGAGGGGGTGCGAATCGATAGGTGGATGCACGACCGGAGGTGCGCTCCGGCCACGGTGCGTGATCGGGCGAAATGGTTGATGAAACTTCGAATTTTTTTGGGGGTTTTTGATCTTTAAGCTAACAGGAATAAGATGCAAGAAAGAAAGACGCGGGTGGAAGCCCTCAATGGCCGGAACCAGAGGATGAAGGATACCTCGATGACGGCGGTTGGCGGAGGTGCTGGAGTCGTCCTCGACCTCGTTCGCCCTAGCGGAGAAGCTCGCGGCGGAGCTGTCACCTCCGGCAAGGCTCAGAGTGCTGGAGAGGCGGAGAGGGGTGGACCAAGGGGACTCAAATTCGAATGGAAAGAGGAGGGCGTCATATATTTGGTTTGACCCATGACCAAGGTGCTCCAAAGATCGAGCCAGATCTGGTGAATCGATGGCTCTGTCCCCAAAAAAACGTAAGGGCGTGATAGACCACTAATCGAGGGACAAAAGTCATGGAGGGCTCGATCTAAAAAAATGCAAGATGGAGGCTAGAAAAATCGACAAAGAGTGGGTCAAACCGAGGTCTGACAGCGGCTACAGGGGTAGGTCAGACTGTTGACCTAGGTCAACAGTCCTGGCCTCCTGGTTGGTCCACGTGGACCAACCAGGAAAAACCCTGGAAGAAGATCTTAATAATTCTATTTAAAATACTAAATGGTCGAATTAAATAAAAGTTATAAAATAAAAAATGTTTAGAATTTTATGTAGTATTTTATTTTGATTTTTATTTATTTTTGTGACTTATATTTTTACAAGTTATCTTTTTAACCCTATATAGGTATAATACCTATGTATTTTAATATTTTATTTTATTTTATGTATTTTTAATCTTATTATTTTTATTTATGATTTTGTAAAATTATAACATACTTTTATATACATAAGTATATTTTTATTTTATTTTTCTGAGTTATTTTGTGCATTTAATAAAATCTAAGAATATTCTATGTAGGTATAAGTATGTGCAGTATACCTATGTAGTCTTTATACAAGTATTTTTATTTTTATTTTTCTTTGCATTTTATTTCAATTTTAATGCACATATACAGTATAAGTAATATTTACAAAATTATAAAAAATATAAAAATGAATAAATAATGAATAAAGAATAAATTGAATATTTTATTCAGTATAGCAATACAATAGGGGTCCAAAACTCAACTTTCAAACCGTAGCTCCGCCAAATGCGAAACCACCACCATTGGGTAGATTATTTTATTCTATATACAATTAAAGGTGAGTTTGATGCATTTGGAGTTGTCGTTTGTGAGATACGGGTCTGGGAAGTTGGGATTTTGGATTCTTATTCAGACCATATCTTTTTGTCTGTACATTCTTTTTCTGTGAAATCAATTTTGTATTTTTCTTTATTAAATTATCTACAACTTTCATGTACAAAGTTTCTTTATTTGATGTACAAAAAGTGGAACCAAAAATAGGTCCCAAAATGAATAAAGAATGAATAACAAGTATAGGTATTTTAACTGTGTTTCTGACCTTATCTCCCCCTACTTTATTCCTTGTCGACCTATTCATCAAGATGCCTAGGTCTCGGGGGTTTTGAGTCATAAAATATTTACAATATTTTATTCTTTTTCTTTTCTTTATTTATTCTATAATTTTGGCCTTAATTACAGTAATTTACACACTGTTTAGATGCTCATGCATGAATGCTAAGATGCTTGATTTAAGGCTATTTACAGGCATTTGCTAGGGTTTTTGGTGCCAAAATGATAGAATAAAGATGATGAAATGTGGATTCATCATCCCCCTATACTTTACCTTTGCTAGTCCCTAGCAAACACTTATGCAATAAGTGCAAAAAGAAAAGGAAAGAAAAGAAAAAGAAGAACGTGGATTTTATTTGATTATCAAACTTGTCTTCGCAAAATCAAAGTTTGGAGCTTAAGTCGGACCTTTGGAATTTTAGTGCGGGCAGAACCTTATTGAGAACCGACTTTGAAATCCAACAGTCCTTGAGAATCCCAAAACTCTGTCCAAATCTCCTTAATAGCCAGGTCAGAAATATTCCAACTCATACGCAAACTCTTACGACTATGAATCTGACTTGTACAGTGTAAGTGATGGTGGCTCTCCCCAACTAGAATGACAAAGAAACTGACTTCTCCAGTATGACAACCCAGTGATTCCCCAATCCAATGACTCCATCCTCGAGGAGCGGGGAATTCCCTTCTAAGTTCAAGTGGCAACCAGCTCAAGAGGAGGGGGTGAAGAGAAGAATGGACGGTAGCCAGTGTAGCTACCTATCCTTGGATGCAAGACCAGTGTAGTCAAGTCATCCTGCTGCAGGCTCATATGATATGACTTTGGAACAGAAGCTTGCTTATTGACTTCGTACATACTTGCAGGCTTTTTATTTTTGTACATGCCTGAACATTTTTTTTTTGAATACTATTTACAACAGCATTTACATAAGGAGTTTTTCCTCTTGAGCTAGTAGACTATCCCTCTTTTGAAGCTTTATCGCAACCCACAGCCTCCTGTCTTTAGACTTCCTAATCACTGGACGGGTTGGGGTGCACTTCCCTCCCTAGAGGAGGACAAATGTTTCCACTTGTGTGCATCTCATACCGGCAAATCCAATCCCCACACCACTCCAACTGAGTTGAGCCATGTGAAAGGTGCAGGTGTCCAAGTTAGGTCATTATCAACAAGAGTCGTGCATGTGCTCCGAAATACTCTACTTAGGCAGTCAAGAATCCATTGAACCAAGTCTCGTGATCCTCAAAGAATTAAGTCAACTAGACCTGAAGTACCTCAAACTCAGTTCCTATAAGGTTCCTGTTATTAGGTAGATTATAAGGTCCAATCAAGCTCCAATCTCCGGATTTTACTTAGACTCGTTCAACTATCAAACTCAATCCGAAAAATGCGAATGCTATGCAATGCAATGCAGAAAATATTTTTGTGATGCAATTTTCAAAGATTTTGAACTTTTTATGGATTTTTGAAAATATGATGCATGCAGATGCAATTTTTTGTATTTTTCAAAAAGATTTTTCAAGTGTTTTTGGATTTTAATTTTGCAAATATTTTTGGGATCTTTGAAAATAAAAAGTTTTGGCTGAAAACTAGGTTAAAATATGTACACGGGAGTGCTTCTAATATATACAAGAAGTGGTTTTTAAGAATTTACAGGGTAAGTGGTCAATTTTATACATATATATATAGTGGATTTCGGTGTGATGTGTATATTCCTCAAACTTATTTGAAAACAATTTCACACACAATTTTTGAAAACTATAGTCCAAAATAGTTTTTACAAACATTTTACACACATTTGAAAATCATTTTGCAAAGGCTTTCAAAACAGTATATATAGGTTTTTCAAATCATTTTTGCAACCATTTTTCAAACCATTTGCAAATCATTTTTCAAACATTTTTATTTCACACAAAGAAAAGAAATTTTACAAACCACACAATTTTTACACAGGTTGAAAACACGAAACAAAATATTTTCAAAATAGTTTTCAATAGATGTTCACAAAGATTTTCAAACTATTTTTCAAACATTTTGCAAAAAACATTTTCACCTGATTTATTAATCAGTAAATACAAAAAGAATTTGAGGAATAATCACATCTTTTTATTAAGGATTTTTAATGAATTTTAAAGAATTATTAGCCATATTATTAAGAAAAATACGAAAGTACGAGTTATGGCTAAGTATATACGCAGTATATACGACCCCCCTATACTTAGCTTGAACTATGTCCTCATAGATCGGAGAGAAAAGAGAAGACATAACTCGTACTACGTATAGACAAGTCTATGTAATAAAGAAATAAATGAATGAATCAAACGAATGAGAAGTTGACCGTCCCCCCTATACTTAGGATCAAGTAATCCTAAGTATAGCAGACTGTACACAACGCAGGGAGGGTCAAGGGTGGGAATGTACAGATCGTACTCAGATTGTCTCCCCCTATACTTAGGGTAAGATATCCCTAAGTATAGACAAGAAGAGGAGACAATGGAGAGGATCGAAAGGAATGAAGGACACTCGGGGTGCACACCCCCTATACTTAGGACAAAGTACGTCCTAAGTATGGAAAACTGTCTACAAGGGTGGCACCTTTTTGATAGATAAAGAGGATAGAAAAGGAAAAGAAGAAAAGAAGAAAAGAAGAAAATAAATCAACAGACAACAGAGTGATATAAACAGATGGATCTGTACAGCGGAAGGTAGACTTGATTACCATGTATGAGATGTAGATGATGAGAGTCAAAGGACAAATCTCATACCAGAAGAATGGGGGCAACGTCAATGGTCGGCGGATCATGATCAAGATATAGTTTCAAGCGTTGACCATTGACGCGGAAGGTAGAGGAAGATGACGGTTCAGATATGTCGATGCTGCCATTGTCATGTACCTTCCTGACCACATACGGTCCTTTCCACTTGCTCTGTAACTTCCCTGGAAATAACTTTAGCCTGGAATCAAACAACCATACTCTCTGATCTGACTCAAACTGTTTATGGCTGATATGCGAATCATGCCATGTCTTCACTTTCTCTTTGTACTGTAGGCTGTTGGAAAAGGCTGTATCTCTCAATTCTTCCAGGGCTGCCAATTCAGCTCTTCTCTGGTCTCCTATACTCTCGGGATCTAGAAGCAACTCAGTAACTGCCCAAAAACATTTATGCTTGATCTCCACTGGCAAATGGCACGGCTTGCCATAGACGAGACGAAAGGGAGATGTCCCCAATGGATTCTTGAAAGATGTCCGATAAGCCCACAAGACCGAGTCCAAAAGCTGTGACCAATCCTTTCGGTCTGGGCGGACAACTTTCTGCAAGATAGTCTTTATCTCCCTGTTCGATACTTCGGCAAGACCATTAGTCTGAGGGTGATAAGGAGTGGCAACCCGATGGTCAATGCCGAACTCGTCTGCAAGGGCCCTGACTTTGTCATTGATGAAATGAGACCCCCCGTCTGAAATCAAGACTCTAGGTACACCGAACCGTGAAATGATATTTTTCCTCAAAAATTTGCATACGGTTTTAGCATCTGCGGCTCGGGCGGGGATGGCATCAACCCATCGGCTGACATAGTCTACAGCGAGCAAAATATGCTCGAATCCCTGACTCTTAGGAAATGGGCCCATGAAATCAATTCCCCATGCATCAAAAACCTCACAGAAGTGAATGGGTTGCATGGGCATCATGTCTCTCTGTCCGCAGGTTCCCATTTTCTGACAGTCAGTACATCTCTTCACGAACTCATCAGAATCCTTGAAGAGAGTAGGCCACCATAGGCCGGATTGAAGCACCTTCCGTGCTGTCCTTTTTCTAGAATGATGTCCTCCTGCCTCAAGCTTGTGGCAGTATGTGAGGACACTATGTTGCTCTTCCTGAGGAATGCACCTCCTCCAGATACTATCCCCTCCTTCATGATAAAGGACGGGATCCTCCCAATGGTAAAACTTGGCCTTAGCTAGGAAGGTCTCAAGTTTCTGCCTGGGCCAACCCTGAGGGACTATCTTGGCAACAAGATAGTTTACAAAGTCAGCATACCATGGGAGTGAGGTGACAGCCAAGATCGCCTCATCTGGAAATGTCTCTGTTATAGGTGCGCTGGGCTCAGATTCCTCAAGATTCTCCAATCTGGAGAGATGATCCGCCACCACATTCTTGACTCCAGGCTTGTCCTTAATCTCAATATCAAATTCCTGTAGTAGAAGGATCCATCTGGTCAGACGTGCTTTGGCATCCTTCTTCGCCATTAAGTACCGGATGGCGGTATGATCAGTGTAGATTGTTACTCTAGATCCGAGAATATATGATCGATACTTATCAAGAGCGAAAACTACGGCCAGCATCTCTTTCTCAGTTACAGTGTAATTCCGCTGCGCGGCATCCAAAGTCCGGCTGGCGTAGTGAATGGCAAACGGTAAACCATCCCTCCTCTGTCCAAGCACAGCCCCAACGGCAAAATCTGAAGCATCCGTCATGATCTCGAATGGGAGAGACCAATCGGGTGGCTGAAGGACAGGAGCTGAAACAACCATATTTTTGAGAATCTCAAATGCTTCAAGACACTTATCATTAACAATAAACTCGGTGTCTTTGGTCAGTAAGTCAGTAAGCGGTCGGGCAATTCGGCTGAAGTCCTGAATGAACCGTCGGTAGAAACCGACATGCCCCAGAAAAGACCGTAACTGACGCAAATTGGACGGCGGATTGAGTTTTCTGATGATATCCACCTTAGCCGGATCGACCTCCATGCCCCTGTTGGAGACGATATGACCAAGGACCGTCCCTTGAGTCATCATGAAATGACTCTTCTCCCAGGATAAGACAAGATTGACCTCAATGCAACGCTTCAGCACACGGTCTAGGCAGTCAAGACAAGCATCAAACCCGTCGCCATAGACCGAGAAGTCATCCATGAAGACCTCTAAACAGTCACCCACCATGTCCGAGAAGATGGACAACATGCACCTTTGGAATGTCGCCGGAGCGTTACATAGACCAAAGGGCATCCGTCTGAAAGCATAAGTCCCAAACGGACAGGTGAATGTCGTTTTCTCCTGGTCTTCGGGCGCAATGGCCACTTGATTATATCCAGAGTACCCATCAAGAAAACAGTAATGACTCTTCCCAGCTAACCGCTCGATAATCTGATCAATGAATGGTAGCGGGAAGTGATCCTTCTTGGTGGCCTCATTCAATCGTCTGTAGTCCACACAGACCCTCCAAGAAGTTGGTACTCTGTTAGCGATCTCCTCTCCAGACTCATTAACAACTGTAGTGATACCCGTCTTCTTGGGCACCACATGTAACGGACTTACCCATTTGGAGTCAGAGATGGGATAGATAAAATCAGCGCTCCACCACTTAGAAATTTCTTTCATGACTACGTCTCGAAGATTCGGGTTCAGCCGTCGTTGGAACTCACGCGACGGCTTAGCATTATCTTCGAGATAGATGTGGTGAGAGCAAAGATTTGGGCTCAGCCCCTGGAGATCAGCTATACTCCAACCGATTGCCTTGCGGTTTCTTTCAAGAACCTCCATCAGACGAGATTCTTGTTCTCCAGTCAAATCTGCTGAGATAATGACTGGGTGCATTTCTGGCTCTCCAGCAAGGAATCTGTACTTCATTGACTGCAGCAGAGGTTTTCATTCTGGATAACTGGGAGGTGGCAGATCTGGTTTCTGATACGTCTGTGTAAAGGCGACCAAATCTGCATGGGAGAACTCTCGCTCTGCATGAATTGCTGACGAAGGGCGGCCCTCTGAATCAACTATAAACTGCACCGGCTTGCACTTTGTCATGGTTGTTGGCTCAGTAGGAATCAGACAAGGCAAATAATCATCAAAGTCATCCCAATCAATGTCTGAATCCGAGGGATCAGAAGACGATGAGCAAGATTGAAATTCCTCAGCACCACTCATCACAACACTGTCAGCCTCAGAAATATCCTCATCCAGGGATGTGCTCTCCCGGCTCTCGACTGCCATGAGCTTGAGATATAGTGAATCTGTAGGCAAGGCGAGGGTCGGTGCTACGGGATCTTTCCAGTTGGATTCATCATCAGTCATCTCGAAATCACACACCTGGTGGATGTCTAGCTCCTCCTCTGTCATCTGCTCAGCTTCGCTGGACTGCTCTGAGCATTCTGCCTCTCTGGCTTTGATCTCTTCGATCGTCTCTATTTGTATGGTTTCGCCCTCTACGCGAAAGCATACCTTCCCACTATCATGGTCGGTCACCGCCTTGGCTGTGGCCAAGAATGGACGTCCGAGGATGATGGGGGCATCAGTTACCGACTCAGGGATCTCCATGTCCAACACAACGAAGTCCACGGGGAATTTCAGGCCCTGAATGGTAACGACCACGTCTTTCAATAACCCCTTCGGTCTCTTAATCGACCTATCAGCAAACTGAAGGACGGTTCTGCTTCGAAGAAGAGGGCCAAACTCGAACTGCTTGAGTAAGGCTGCCGGAAGGAGGTTAATTGAAGAGCCGCTGTCTAACAGAGTACGATCAAACTGCTGCTCCTGAATCTCGCATCTGACGTAGGGAGCTCCTGCGTCTGGTCGCTTGGCTGGCAATGTGTTCTGAATGGCGCAACAAGTGTTATGCGTGAGCATATGGATTTGATCTCTGTGCCTCTTCTTCCTTCGAACAGTAGTTGTTTCTTTTAAGTTCTTCTTGAAGAAGGGGATATGCTCAAATGCTTCTCGTAGAGTCAGCTGAATGTGAAATCTGTCAATCATTTCGTTGCCAAACTCTATCTGCTGATTCTTTTTAGGATTTTCTTTTTTATTCCCCTTCGCTCGGCGGAGTGCCTCAGGGAAGGGGATGGTAGGGGCCTCCTCAGATGGAGGACTAGGAATCGGTCCCTGTGCCTGTGAAGACAGAGAATCCATACAATCATCATCATTCATCACATATGGATCCGCAATTTGAACAGAAACCTTTCCTTTATTCATATTTTTGTTTTTGTTTTTCTTCCCACAGTCTCTAGATACAAAATGTGGTGACATCACAGTGGGCTCAACAAAAGTGGATGTGGTGGCCTCAGTACCACCACTAGCACCTGTCTTCGCGGCATCAGCACCGCGCTCTGGTTCATCATCCAAAATAGTGGCATCAGCACCACCGTCTGCATCTGGTATCACAACGACATCAGCACCGTTGTCCTGGGCTCCATCATTGGTGGCATCAGCACCACCGTCTTCAACATCATCATTGGCGGCATCAGCACCGCTCCTCTGCTCCTCTGGCGCTTCTGATCCTGCATCTGGCTGTCGCTCAGAAGAGGCGCCGCCGGCTGGCATCCTACCGCTCCTAGTAGTAACAAAATCAGCATCATAATAGGAATAAGATATGTCATTCAAATCATCACTAGGAGAGGTGTCCTCTGTGAACTCTACCTGCTCAGATTTTCTTTTTAAATTATTAGGATTGGGTTCGATCTGAGCGGGTATGGCGGCTTTGCCTTTGATAATATCCCGCATCTCCTGCCGGAATTCATCCATTTCTTGCCTGAAAGACGCTCGCTGTTCAGATAGCAAGCGGGCAAGATCATCAAGGGCTGGGTTCTCATAGGCTGGTCCCTGAGAACCGGACGTCTGTCCCTGCTGGAAATGGGGCTGCTGCTGCTGGTGTTGTTGCTGAAATTGGGGAGGAGGCTGGTGATAAGAATGCTGAGGCAGCTGTCGCTGCCTCCACTGCTGTCCCTGATAGGCGGGATGAGGACCACTCTGATACTGATGTTGTTGGGCATACTGATGTGGCTGGGGCTGCTGGTTGTGCTGTTGTGTCGACTGGCTGTTCTGCAGTCCTTGGGCAGGAAGATGCTGCTGAGATGAGGATCCACCATTACCCCAACGGAATCCGGGGTGATCCCTACGGATTGCGGGTTGAGGGTATCGGTCATACCAAATCCCGTTGACTTCCATCAACGGTTCCTGCTCGAAGGAAGGTGGAGGAAGAACTGCCAGTGGCTGCTCCGGCTGATACACCACCATCTGCGTCTCCTGAGATGGCGGTTGCTCTGGATGGTACTGCAACAATGGAACCGGCTCCGCCTGGATATGGTTCACCTGGCGGTATGAGGTGGAGGCCTGGTTGGGATTGTTGCTGCTGGAAGCAACCTGTGACCTGGGAGGCTGTAGTGAATGGGCCTGTGCCTCCTGAATACAGAGAATCTGAGTTTTCAGGTCACTCATTGTCTTGGTGAGAAGGTCCATCTGGGCTAGACCTTGGTTCTGCTTCTTCTCGAGGATCTCCATGCGGTCCAGCTTTTCGCTGATAATGCCCATGTCAGCTGCTGCTGATTCGGCTTGTGCGGCGGCTACCGACGTTGTGCTGGGACCGGCATCGATGCGGGCGATCCTCTGAAATGATCCCGCTCCTTGCGGGGGCTTCTGCTGATTGTAGACTCTGGCCTGGGTCATCACTGTTGAGTTCTCTGCCATGCCTTCATAGATGACCCAGACATCGTCTTCACCTTTGGAGAAATATGATCCACCGCAAGAGGCGTTCACAAGCCCCTGCAGCTCCGGTGTCAGCCCACAGAAGAAACTCTGCACCAGGTGGGGCTTGGAGATATCGTGATGTGGACACCAGTCTATGAGCTCTCTGAATCGATCCCATGCTTCATGGAACTGTTCATTTGGGATCATGACGAAATTGCTGATCATGGCTCGAGCTGCGTTTGTCCGGCCGAGAGGATAGTATTTCTTCAAATATACGGACCGGAGATCTGCCCAAGTGTCGACGAATCGCCCTAGATGCTTGAGCCAATATGCGGCTCGATCAACCAATGAGAACGGGAAGGCGATCATCTTGATAGTGTCCTCGGTCAACAACCGATCGTGGATGGTGCTGCATATCATTTCGAATTCTTGGAGATGGAGGTGCGGCTCTTCGGTCGGCAACCCATGGAACTTGGGAAGAAGCTGAATCGTGTGGTGCCGAAGCTCGAAGTCTCCGTGGATTGGCGGAAGTCTGATCCACCGGTGAGTGAGGGACGAAGCCGGGTTGTGCATCTCCCTCATGATGGTCTGTGGCGGTCGCTCACCGTCTGGATCGTCTCCTCCTGCATCGGGTCCTCCTCCTTCTCCGCCACCGCCTCCTCCAGGTCTGTTCTCTCTCATCTGAGCTATTTCCCTCATGAGATCACCCATGAATGCACCCTGGTCACGGATCTGTCTCTGCATATTTTCCAGGGACGCTAGCAAGGAATTGTTGATGGCCGCCTGATCAATTATGAATGGAGGGTGATCGTGGTCATCTGGGTGCTCGCCTCTGTCTGCCATTGCTTGATGCTCTGAAAATGCAAAAGAGGCCATTTCAGGTGCTGTTGAATGAGCTGAGCTCTGCGATGCACTGAATTCTGACACAATTGGACTGAGGGAAGGAGAATGGGAAGGGTGGTCGAGGGGGAACAGGGTGGATGTGAACTCAGGCTCGGAGAGCGGGCTCTCCGAGGCATTCCTAGATGAGTAGGGAGGAGTGCTGAATAGCGGTGCCGACAAGGTCGGCCTAAGAGATCTCCGTCCCATCATCTTGATTATTTGAGAAGAGTGGGGATGATGCAAGAAAAAGAAGAAAATGAGATGAACAAAATTTTTGCACAATTGTGCGGTGTTTTTGATCTTGACCTTAATAAATCTAACAATCAAACACAAAGCAAGGGTAAGTTCACCAACTCAACTCGTGAAGCCGTGAAGGTTCGGCTTTTATCTTGTCAGTTTTAGCTTGTTTTTCAGGTATTTATCTTTTCACGAGTCCTTAGAGCGCTACGCCTATAGGAGAGAGAGTACTGCCAGGAAAGTGTCCCCGTACTTGTCCTCCTCCTGTGTAACCTGTAACTTGCGCTTTTTGAGGTCCTTGTAACCCTTCCTGGATCCCTACTCAGCCAAAGAAAAAGAGGGAGGAAGCCGATAGGCGAAACCGATACTTCGGATCTTGCTCGCAACGGAATCACCCGTGAGCGTGCAAGATCCTACTCGGACGCAGCCGGTGAGACAGACACACCCGTGAAGGCGTGGCCTAGGCTCGGTACTTCGGACAGGGTCGGCGCTCACACAATAGTGAGTCACCAATGGCGACCAAGTCCTACTCGACTACGTACGATAGTAGCGCCAATACTTCGGAAATCCAGGCGATACACAAGGCAGCCACAAGTTGGGTTTTGGGCTCTAATCCTTACGAAGCGCTCACCTCACTTGGAAGGAAACCTTCCCATGCAACCTGAAGACAAGTGAGGGTGTTACTCTCCCCAAGCAATGAATCCAATTACAGATTTTATTTTGGTCAAGTTTTCTTTAGCAGTCCCTTTTTTAATTTTTTTTGGTGTTATCGCTTCTTTTGAGTCAATTCAAACAAGCGCCTAACGTTTTTTGTATTTTTCCTTTATCCTACTTTGTTCCAAAAACAGAGGGAGAATAGAGTCGGAAAAGCCGTGCAAGTCGACACCAAGGTGGAAATCTCACCTTTGTGCCTAGATGATGCGTGCAAAGTAAGAAGACTTACAGCGAATCCCAGCTCTCTCCATGCGGGATGCAAAGCAGAATTTTTAAACCTAAGCTATATGGCGGTATGCAACGGAAATCGTCCTAGAACAGGCAACTGCTAGCGTGAAGAACCACAAGCTAACTAGCAACTCCTAATCCGAGTGTCCGGTCTAGGCTCACCCCTCCTCTGCCCAACACATTTGGGGTAGGAGAAAGCGCTTGTTCGGGTGTGAGCTCGCGACGCGTGGATTTGGGAGCTACTAACTAACTGTTTAATTAGTCTAAGTCCAAATACGAATCTATAGGAGCATGCAAGTATAATTAGGTGTTTGGACCTATTCTAATCGAGTCAAGCAGACCTAGAACTAAGAGCTCAATCCACAAAATAAAGTGAAAAATGAAAACAAAACCGGAAAATGACAAGCGATGAAAACGCGGTCAAAACGGCGGTGAGCCCCCGGGCGAACAAACACCCGGAAATTAGGCCCGAACGTTCAAGTGTCCAAGTCCAAGTGTACCTGTATTATTACAAATTAAATAAATCACTCTCTCACCAAAAATAAAAGACAAGCTAATCTAAGCACTCTCTCTCTCACTCCTTGCTCTCTCCTGCCGGCTAGGCTAAGAATAGCCAGCTCCGCTTCCCAAGGATGCGTCGGGTCACCTAAGCGATCCGCCTCGCTCCGCGGTCCCTCGCAAGAAGACAAGACAAGAGATGGTCAGATAGCTCAACAAGATATATCAAAATGTAAGAGATGAAAAATAAAGCTATGGTAAACAATTACACAATCAAACAAAAATGCCAACTACAAGCTGTTGCTCCCCGGCAACGGCGCCATTTGATAATCCCGTAATTCGATGCGGTTATGTCGACTCACAAGGCGAGTCAACAGTCGGTGTTTGACCACACAAATTCCGAAATTAATCAACAATTAACCCACACTAAAGATCAATAAATTAGAAATAATGTGGAGTTAAAATTTATTTTTAACTCTGCACAAATGGTGTATAGTGTCAAGTATGCAGAGAGTTCGAACACAGGGAACAAACAGTGTAGTTCAAGCAAATGTGCTCAAGTGAATGTGTGTGTGGTGTCTACACTAAGCAAACAAGCAACTTAATTTTTGTGGGTTTTAAATTTTTAATTTTTTTTATTTTATTTTAATTTTTTAATTTTTGTATTTTGATTTTTGATTTTCTGATTTTTATATTTTATATTTTATATTTTTTTTATTTCTTTTTTCAATATTGGAAAGTAAAGGCAATATAAGAAAAGGCAAGGTAAAATACTTATAAAAATGCACAAAAATACTCAAAAATTCAGAAATAAAATGTTTTTGGTATTTTTAAGGTTTTCTACTATTTTTGTGATTTTTGGGGGTTTTTCAAGATGTTTTTGATATTTTTAAATACTGAAATAAAGCTAAACAGTGGAAAAGAGGCTGGCTGTGAATAAAATGAGATTTAAAAATACCAACCAGTAGCTAAAAATTTTCACACTATTTTTCTAATAAAAAGAACAAAATAAGGGATAAACAAAAGCTGAGTTTATATTTTTTGGATTTTTCTACTATTTTATATATTTTTTTGAAGTTTTTAAGTGTTTTTAGATTTTTAGTATTTTTCTTTTGAAATTTTTAATGATTTTTGGACTGACACTAAAATAGGATAAAATAGACAATATGTGAATTTTTGGGAATTTTTGGAGGTGTTTTGATATTTTTTTGGTATTTTCTAAGGTAGACAGTACACAAAAAGGGAGTTTTTGATTTTTAATAAATAAGAAAATAAATTAAAATCAAAAACTAAATAGCTGGAGTTAAAGTATAGGTGCACAGGAGCTTAAGTCTATTTTTGTGGAATTTTTGGAGTTAAAATGATATTTCAAATAAATACAACAAACATCCAATTAATAATCAGGCCTGGCAGGGGCATATGTGCAATATCCAAAACATCCAGGGGTACACATGCAATTTTCCACAAAAATATACACTATACATTCAATTTTTAGCACCAAAATACAATTACAAAACCCGCCTGGGCCTCCTAACAATTTACCCACCAGGGCGCGTGACTTGCACGCGCCTGGGGAGGACTAAAACGCAATATTTCAAAACTGGAGGGCCTACTTGCAAAATGACCAAAGATATTACACTGTATACTATAGTTTCAGGACTAAAACTAAATAGACAAACAACCGAGGGTTCCTTTGCAAAATGCCCCCCCCACCTCACGTGTACAGGTCACGTGAGGTGACGTGGCGAAGGACCAAAGTGTAAATAAACAAAACCTAGGGGTCTTTATGCAAATATTACAGAACTTTTAAACTACAGATAAAAGTTTAAATGCTAAATATTAAATACAAATAAACGCGAGGGTTGGGATGCAAAATACCCTCGCTCGGGCGCTCTGCAGGTGACGCGTGGCGCGCATCCAACGGCTGGGAGGCGATGGGCGATCCAGCGGCGGGGAGCACTCCACTTATCCACGTGGCAACACCAGGGCGGCCGATGACGGTTCGACGATGCACGGTCTGGATTAGATCCTCTTGGTTGATCTGACGGTCGAGGCTGAGGAAGATCCAACGGAGGCTGTGCGATCTGGGGAGGGCTCCTCGATCCAACGGCTGGGAGGCGATGAGGAAGAACAGCGAAGAACGCCGGCGAGGCGAACTTCGCCGCTCCAGATCTTCGTCCTCTGACGAAGTTAAGGCTCCAAAATGGCCGTGGAGACTCCTGGGGTCGTCCTCTACCTCCTGGGGGCTTCAAAAGTGCACGGCGATGGCCGTGCTGCTCGCGGACGATCGGCGGAACTGGAGAGCTCGGCTGAGCTCCGGCGAGCTTCAAAATCGCTCCCAGGCGCGCTTCAACGTTCTTTGACCCTGCAAGAATAGTCAAAGGGTCCAGGGCAAACTACCTGGACCCTTGGATGGTCGCGAGGGGGTGCGAATCGACAGGTGGATGCACGGCCGGAGGTGTGCTCCAGCCAAGGTGCGTGATCGGGCGAAATGGTTGATGAAACTTCGAATTTTTTTGGGGTTTTTGATCTTTAAGCTAACAGGAATAAGATGCAAGAAAGAAAGACGCAGGTGGAAGCCCTCAATGGCCGGAACCAGAGGATGAAGGATACCTCGACGCCGGCGGTTGGCGGAGGTGCTGGAGTCGTCCTCGACCTCGTTCGCCCTAGCGGAGAAGCTCGCGGCGGAGCTGTCACCTCCGGCAAGGCTCAGAGCGCTGGAGAGGCGGAGAGGGGTGGACCAAGGGGACTCAAATTCGAATAGAAAGAGGAGGGCGTCATATATTTGGTTTGACCCATGACCAAGGTGCTCCAAAGATCGAGCCAGATCTGGTGAATCGATGGCTCTGTCCCCAAAAAAACGTAAGGGCGTGATAGACCACTAATCGAGGGACAAAAGTCATGGAGGGCTCGATCTAAAAAAATGCAAGATGGAGGCTAGAAAAATCGACAAAGAGTGGATCAAACCGAGGTCTGACAGCGGCTACAGGGGTAGGTCAGACTGTTGACCTAGGTCAACAGTCCTGGCCTCCTGGTTGGTCCACGTGGACCAACCAGGAAAAACCCTGGAAGAAGATCTTAATAATTCTATTTAAAATACTAAATGGTCGAATTAAATAAAAGTTATAAAATAAAAAATGTTTAGAATTTTATGTAGTATTTTATTTTGATTTTTATTTATTTTTGTGACTTATATTTTTACAAGTTACCTTTTTAACCCTATATAGGTATAATACCTATGTATTTTAATATTTTATTTTATTTTATGTATTTTTAATCTTATTATTTTTATTTATGATTTTGTAAAATTATAACATACTTTTATATACATAAGTATATTTTTATTTTATTTTTCTGAGTTATTTTGTGCATTTAATAAAATCTAAGAATATTCTATGTAGGTATAAGTATGTGCAGTATACCTATGTAGTCTTTATACAAGTATTTTTATTTTTATTTTTCTTTGCTTTTTATTTCAATTTTAATGCACATATACAGTATAAGTAATATTTACAAAATTATAAAAAATATAAAAATGAATAAATAATGAATAAAGAATAAATTGAATATTTTATTCAGTATAGCTATACAATAGGGGTCCAAAACTCAACTTTCAAACCGTAGCTCCGCCAAATGCGAAACCACCACCATTGGGTAGATTATTTTATTCTATATACAATTAAAGGTGAGTTTGATGCATTTGGAGTTGTCGTTTGTGAGATACGGGTCTGGGAAGTTGGGATTTTGGATTCTTATTCAGACCATATCTTTTTGTCTGTACATTCTTTTTCTGTGAAATCAATTTTGTATTTTTCTTTATTAAATTATCTACAACTTTCATGTACAAAGTTTCTTTATTTGATGTACAAAAAGTGGAACCAAAAATAGGTCCCAAAATGAATAAAGAATGAATAACAAGTATAGGTATTTTGACTGTGTTTCTGACCTTATCTCCCCCTACTTTATTCCTTGTCGACCTATTCATCAAGATGCCTAGGTCTCGGGGGTTTTGAGTCATAAAATATTTACAATATTTTATTCTTTTTCTTTTCTTTATTTATTCTATAATTTTGGCCTTAATTACAGTAATTTACACACTGTTTAGATGCTCATGCATGAATGCTAAGATGCTTGATTTAAGGCTATTTACAGGCATTTGCTAGGGTTTTTGGTGCCAAAATGATAGAATAAAGATGATGAAATGTGGATTCATCACCCAGGCAGCACGTGCTCCTCACATGGGCGGCCTAGGCTCGGATGACTGCGGAGGCTCGGGGCTAGGCTCGGGCGACTCTGGAGGTCTGGAGTGAGGCTCGGAGAAGCTTCAGACTGTCCGAGCCTAGGTTCGGGGAAGAGGCTCGGACCCTTTCTGCGTGGCTCGCTGAGGACCGTTGGATCAAGCTTGATCCAACGGCGATCTGGGCGTCGATGAAGATGGCGACGTGGCTCGCTGAGGGCCCTTGGATTAAGATTGATCCAAGGGGTGTCGGTGCTGACGCGTGGCTCGATCAAAGATCGTCAGATCTACGTTGATCTGACGGCTCCTGGCTGCTCCAGATGTCGATGACATGGAGGGCTAAGCGCCGTTAGATCAGGAAAGATCCAACGGTACTGGTGACGCGCGGCTGAGTGGCGACGTGGCACGAAGTCTACCATTCGATCAAGGTGATCGAACGGCAGCTGGAGCTTCTCCTTCAACGGGCCCCCGCCGCCTGCGGAGGAGATGGCTGGGCTCCGACGAGGTGGCGTGAGCTCCGCCCATTCCTCCAGATGCCGATGAAGCTCTCCGAGGTGTCAGAGATATCCCAGTAGGAGCGTGGCGATGTGGCGAAGGCGCTGATGGTCTCAGGAGCTGGAGAGGGTCGTCGGAGGTTGCTGGCGACGAAGCTCGAGGACGTCTCCGGCAAGCTTCCATTCAATGACAAGAGGAGCTCCTGCAGATGTTAGAGGTAGAGCCGAGGCTCGTGCGTGTGCTTATGGAGACTCGACAGTGATCGGAGAGGCCTAAGGGTAGTGGAAATGGATCGACGATGGTGCTCCGGCCAAGTGGCGGAGCTGGAGCTGATAGGGGATGCAGTGCGTCGTCGGCGGGCGTAGATGTGGCCGCGAAGATGAGAGCTTCGACGCGAAGCTCGGCGGAGTGGAATGTAGGCGAGAAGGTGACCGTAGGCGGCGAATAAAATCGGAGAAGATAAAGAAAAATTAAGAAAAAGATCGGAGGGGGAACAGAGGGTTCACCTGGGGATTGGACCTCCCTCTTGGGGTCCAGGTCGTCGCTCGAGGGACCGGTGGTGTCCCGAGCTCCAGCAACTGCTCGGAGGAGTGGCTGCGACATGGCGGTGGGCTGAGGATCTCGCCGGAGAGGAAGCCCTTCTTCGCTCGAAGACTCGTCAAATTGATGTCACCAATTGGAGGGTCTGAGCTCAGGGAAGCTCTCTGGAGTGGCGGATGAGGCTGAAGTTGGTCGGTGGTGGAGTATTTATAGGTTGAAGGTGGCAGCAGTGTTGGCGATGCGGCGAGGTTCATGGGCGTCAAGGAGCGACTCTCGTGGTCGTAGTGGGGAGTGAGGTAGACGACGAGGAGGAGGGACGAGTGGGGGACATCGTGGAGGTGGCGGTGCTCGTCTGCGGTGGTCGAGGTGCTGCCAAGAATAGGAAGGGGGCGCCCCTCCCGCAAGGCAGGGAACGTGGGAGAGAGGGGCACCCGGAGGTAGGAGACGAAGTCTCCACCGTTGGATCTTGTGATCCAACGGTGGTGATCGAAGAAGTAATGGCCGGGTAGGATTAGATCGGGGCGCGATGATGATGGGCCGTGATCGCGCCACGTGGAGGGAGCTTGGCGAAGCGCGGGCGAGCGGCTTGGATGAGGAGATGGAGATGATCGAAGGGACGAGGAACGCCAACGGAAGAGCGGTTGTGATGGAGGGATCAGGGGCTTGATCAGATGGTTCATATGCCGCCACATGGCGAGCTCTGGAAGAGGCGCGGACGGGCGGATCAGATGCGGTCTTGGAGATGATCGGACGGTTAAGGACAATGGCGTGTGTGGAGAAGACTGAGCCGTTGGATCAAAGAGGAGAATCCAACGGTTGAGGATGCAGGCGGATGAGGCAAGGGGAAGCGGGCTGCGTGGCGCAAACAGAGGGCGCCACGTGGCCTGCTGTGAGTGGCTGGAAGAAGATACATGTGTAGAGAGAAGAGGGGGCCGAATTTGAAAAAACTCAAAACATGAAAGTTGTAGATCTTGATGAGATCTACAAGTTTCATGTTGACCAAAGACGGAGATGAGGTCAAACATGATACATAAATATAAGGATACATATATACATATATGTAGTATACAAAGTGGCCCAAAAACCCAACTTTCTCATACGAGCTCCAAATTGGATGAAATTAGTCTCATTTTAAAGGTCTTTTAATGTGTAGTATTCTAAGAGTGAGTAGACCTAATTCGGAATTTGTATGAGGGCTTTATGTGCAATTTAGTGTACAGGGGTTCTAAGGCTTTATTGGCTAAATTAGAAGGGAATGTTTTGGCCTTCTTCCCTATATTATTAACTGAGTACATATTATAAAGAAGAGGTTATTTTAGTGAGTGGATATTTTACAAGGGATTTTTGGCTTCTTATTAAATGCAAATGGACTGCTAACATGTATGAATTATGCATGTATGCATGAATGCTATTTATGCAATATAAAGGGAAATATGCATCTATTTTCTCGGGAACAAAGCTCTATTTTTGACTTTTGGAGTGATGAATCACAGATTCATCACATATCCACAATGTTTATTCTGATATAGATTATTGACATACATCAATATGTTGAGATCTTGAATACCTTGACATCTTACATCATTCAAAGGAAGGGTGTATTGGACATTTTTACTTTTTGAATATAATATTCACAAGTATGTAAGATTTGAACCTTTAGACAATCTAAAGTTCCATCTCTTATTAGTCTATTGATCACAATAACAGACAAATGTCCAAGGCTTGATGCCTGATCATTGTCAAATGATCTTCATTCTCCTATTGATCTTTTAAGGTTTAATTTCAGTATTAAAAATGTTAATGAACCATTCATTAATTTTCTAATTTAGTAGAGTCTACTAGATTTTAGATTACTATCTGAAATATCTCCATCATAACTCTTTATGATAGATCTATTACATAATTCATGTTTATTTCCAACATTTAGAAATAAACAATGATTGTATTCTGATATCTAGGTCATTGAAACATTCTCTAAGACTAAGGGCTCTCCCACTGAAAACAACAAGTCCATCTATCCAATAGAGATTGTTGCAACAATTGCACCAATGTCCATGTGGATGACTCAACCTTAAAATCAAATTTTATAGTCTTCTAATTGATGATTTCGCGATTTATCATCTCAATATCTTGATCTTAGCAAAATCCCTGAGTAAAATCCCAAATAAATGTCCATAAAATTAATAAATTAACAAAATGACTCTCGTAAACAAAACACATTAATTATTGTATATTAGATTGTACAAAATAAATTAACAATAAAAACTGTAAAATTAAAGGAGTTTTTCACCTGTAAATAGCCCAAAACTTCATATAATTTTTAATAATTTTATTTCAACTCCTTTTGGCTAATTCTTTCTCTAACTTGTTCATAAAAATGTAAATAAAAATACAAAAATATAAAATAAATTTTACCTCAAATAAATGCTCCTAGATCGCAAAGACAAAAAGCTGTAAAGTCCAACTTCCCGACCAAATTCCTGCTCCTTATGAACTCCAAATTCGCCAAACTGACTTTTAAAGTTCAAGTTAGAAAATTATCTATCCAAGGAAGTGGTTTCATTAAAATCGGAGCTCGTTTGCAAAAGTTGGATTTTGGGACCTAGATTTACATTGTATATTATGTATATATTCATTATTTCTTCATTTTTTATTTTATCTTTCTTAATCATAAAATTCCAAAAAATCAATTTTGTGTTGTATTTTATTTCTAGTATTTTATTGTATTTTTCTATTGTAAATATCTTTTTATTAAAAAATAAAAAAATTAAAATTAAAAAAGAAAAAAAATTGTACATAGTGTTTGTCTTATTTTGTAAATTCCCTCTTTTTCTTCTCTTTTCTTTTCTTTTATTGTATTTAAAGTAGCCTACTTTATTTTATTTTTTTCCCATTCTCTACAATAACTTCTATTCTACCACCAACTCCCATTCTACCCCACATTCTTCATCTAACCTCCATTCAACTCCACCAATAATATAACCTCCCATTCAACTCCACCACCTATTTAACCTCCATTTCTCTTCTCTTTTTATACACTTCTCCATCCTTATTTTATGCCTATCTGCCATTCTAATAGAAAAAGGAGAGAGCTTGGAGTGTTTTGTTGGTGATAGCGGTGAAGCATCTTCCTCAAGCGACGACCTCCTTCAGGCAAGATCCACGGGGCTCTTCTCCGCGTCATGAGTTCCCCATCGAGCTCACGTAGCTTCTCCGATTTTTATTTCACCAATCGGATCAAGGCGACGACAGGAGTTCAGTGTAGCTGCTCCGCAAATCCGATGAAGATTTAGGTAAGTATTTCATCCTCATTTTCCTTATTATTTTATATTATTTAACACCATTTTTCTTGTCTTGGTCATATCTATTTTTTTACTACAACATCTGAATCATATCACCACCATATCATCCGCTTCAATCATGCCATCACCATCATCACATTCGCCTCCTACATCATACCACCACCATTATCATCTTCTCATTTGTTTCCCTGTTTAACTAAACAAAAAAGTAAAAAAATATAAATAAAAAAAACTTGCATCGCAACAGTAAAAAAATAAAAAAAATTAGAAAACCGCAGGCGGCGGCCTTGCCAACCACCTGCCCAGGTCAGCACCCGCCTCCACTGCCCCGCCTGCGGTGACCAACGCCGCAGCCATAGGTGGCGGCCTTACCGCAACCACCAGGCCGACCCCCTTCTTCGAGCGGCGCCGGCACCACTGCCATCACGCATCGCCGTAACCATCGCCCCTAGCCCCACCAGTGCCTCCTCACCTCGCGCACGTGGACTGCTCCCCCGCGCCGCACAGCCACGCACGCGCAGCCACCGACGGCCCTGCGACATAGTTGCCTTCCTCTGCCATCGCGCGCGGTCGCAGCCGCGCATCCCTCCGCCGTCCGCCGCCCCTTCGTGCCCTATTTGCAGCTTGGAGAAGAATATCATTTATTTTTTATTTTGTATAAATTATATATTATTCCCTCTAAGTTTTTGTAATTGCAAACACGTCCCTGTACTTAATTTGCTTTTATATTGTGAATTCTGTGTTGCACAAACAACCCTATGTTTGTATATTGAGTTGGACTTCAATTTCACATCACTATATTCAATGAAAAATATCTTGATTTTGAGCAACTAATTCTCTACCATGTGGTTATTTATTTATATTTTTATGATTTTTTGGTAATTAATTAAAAATGTTTAACTAAAATATTGCATATTTTACACATTTTGAGCACTTAAATTCATATTTCTCTCACGGTTGCTCGAAAAATTCTTAAAAAAAATCAGAAATGATGCCTTGAATTGTGTTTGAATTACTATGCAAATTTTATCCAAAATAGAATTGTCTTGTGCCTTCAATAAATTGAGGAGTGTTTTTCATAATTGATTTTTATTTAAATCCACATACATCCTTTTCACAAAATCTCAAGTCTCCTGGATTCCATACGAAAATATCTATTTTGGATAATTTACACTCTGATTAATTTGACTTTGTCTATTTATTAGGAATTAATTACTCACTGTCACTATGTTTTCACTAAAAATTCATAAAAAACATATTTTGTCAAAAAAATTCCAAAAAAATATTGTCGTATGTTTGAATTCCAGTAAAATTTTCATAATTTATGCTTACAGTTTGTGTGAAAAATTGTGAAAAAACCCATAAAAATTGTGAAATTTTAATTGTTGCATTTTAATACCTAAAATTCTAAAAAAAGTGTCTTGAATTCATCTCTGAATTAGGATTCTAGGAAAAATATAATTTGGTTAAATCAAACTAATTTGACATTAAAATTATTTTGGCCCTGTTGTGTGTTTTCTTAGTTTCTTAATTCACGTGCATTTTGCCGTTTCATTTATTTTTACATTAAACAAATACAAAAAATCCCATTTGAAAACCTAGACCTAATTATCCAAATTAACCCGACATTGTTCCTTTGTCTCCCTATGTTCAACCCTGGACTTGTCGGGGATATAAATTAAGCCGAGACACTCTTCACGGAGATCTACTCTCGGTTTTGATCGATTCGCTAAGTACAACTACAACGAATGCATATTAAAACACGTATCTAGCGATCCATCACTAAATTATATGCAACTAATTGCAAGTGTCATTAGAAGAATGAGATACAATTATTAGACTTTTTTCTTATCCAATAAGAAAGTCAATTTCAATGACTAAATGCAGATTATTCCGATGTATTATCCGAGTCCTTCTCTAAGCATCTAGATAGACTTGATAGTCATACTATCTATACATCAACTTATTGCAGTATCGGCATTCATCCAACTATTTGGATGTCATATGGAAGTCACAAAAGTACGGTCAACTCTTTGACTTTCCTTCTTACTTGGGTCCAACACATGCTTCCACAACGCTCCCTTTATCTATAAACAACCATTGCTTCAGACGAAAGATCTCTTATGCTGAATTCAAAAGATTTCAATATAAGAGCATTTCAACATTTGTACATGCTTCATTCAATTCATACAATATGAATATTCTGAAGCTTCATGAATGACTAGAGTATAGATAGTAGAATGATGACACTCATCGTATCTACATACATTTGAGCTCCAAAAAAAGTGGTTTAGGTAGGTACTCAAACAATTTTGAATACATCATATCTTATAGAGCTACCATTCTGCATGATGCAGAGAACCACGTCATTCATGATTAAATGTCGAGAGCACATATGTATGCCAGAACATCTTCTTAGAATTTTATAAGGATTATTTGACAATTACGATCATCATCGACATGTCACTTCCAAAGTACATTCGATGAGAGATCATGACTATAGAGACATACAAACCCTAGGATTGTAGTCCTATTGTTTATTTAATTGTCACTCCTCATTATTATGAGGAAACTTGCACATCACAACCACATACAATATGTGTCCAACTACCAGTACAATATCTTAATCATGGATCCAATCCATGATATTTTATTGGTTATTATTGAGTATAATATTGAGTGGGTTTAATGAAGAATTATTTGAAATAAGAAATTTGCATAAGTGTATATTTATATATACACATATTTTACTTCGATTTAGGATTTTTTTTATCAAAGTTGTCTTGCCTTGTCAACAATGAAAGTTCATTCCCTTAATCACTTTCAATGTAAGAGATATACTTACATATATATCTCAAGCAAGATCTGGGATCTCCTTCCTTATCTTTATCACATCCCAATAATATGAGAACCTGTAACTCAGATAAAAAGAAGCAGGAACACATTCCACCTTGCAAGTCCCGCTTGCATCTCCCAATTCAGTCTTTAACACCCGGGCCCACCACCCCTAAGGTGATGTTGTCCCGTCATTAATTGAACCAACCATCAATATGAATACAACTCGCTATGCGCAATCCAATATCGCCCCAATAATATGAGGACCCGATATTGGGGTCACTACGCATACGTCCTTACTCTTTCGAGAAGTGAAGAGCCCGATCCAAATGGATCGTATGCAGGAGCTGTCACTTCGGACATGCATCTCCTACGTATAATATCTGGTGACAGAACAATTCGCCTTGACGGGAGACCATGGATGCCACTTATGTGATCCTCCACCTCATATTCAAATTTTAATTAATTATTATGAATCATATTCATGTAATTAATTCTTTTAAGGGAAATACACATCTATTCATAATAGAGTATTTTTAGTTTGGATATAATTAACTTAATAACATTAAATTAATTATCGATCCAATTCAATCAACAAACTTGATTTTACTTGAATATATGGTATTATCTCAAAGTACATATTAATTCGAATTTTAATAATTAGAAAATACATCATGATCTCTCAGGCATCATTCGTTCCCTACCTGCTGTCTTGGCTAGTACTGGTGGGAGTGGGATGGACCGCAGCCGGTGCGGCCCACTACCCCAACGCTCTCCGACTAGACACCATATCCGCCTCGGCTAAAAATAATGCCGAGCCAATCACTTTGTACTTGAAATGATCATCGGTTCTTCAACCAAAATTATACCATATAGTAATAATCAAAACAATTTTGATTATAAGGAAATTTGCTAACAAAATTCCCAATCCTATTCAAGCAAGTTGTTTGTTGATTATGTTTCTGATTATGATCTAGATCAAATCTAATCAATTTATTGGTTTAGGTCAAGTCAATTAAGGAAATAATCATCATTAAATATTTTCTCAAATAATTTCCATAATTATTTCATGAAATTAACAATTAATTTCACTAATTGACAATCACTTGGTTCTTGATTAGGAATGTAATTTCAGCAGTGATCCATACTTACTAAAATTAACATATCTCAATCAAAACAAATCCAAATTATGCAAAATAAGTTTCCAAAGATTGCTAATTTGATTTATGACAGAACCTAAGTGATATTTCACGCATTTCTAGGCGCATAAAAACAGTAATTAACTCATTAATCATATTAAGATTCGTAATTCCCGCAATAGTGAATACATGTTCATTAAAAAGACCATATCTCGAGCAAACGGAATACAAACTACGTAAACTCAGATCCTATGGTTTACTTATTTAATGGGAAACAAAATGCAAGTGATTAATTCATTTTAAACATTTTAAATAGGGCCGAATTTATTCACTAAACAGATGTTCGAAAATGAAATGCGACAAAAAACTTTCGCAACCTTAACGAACCCAAGTCGTCCTAGGTTTACGGATCGTATCAAAAACCTTCGACCTAAGGCTCTGATACCACTTAAAGGATATGGGATAATCCTCAAGCGCATCACGGAAGCGTGAGCATCGTATCGAATACGATGAAGAAAGACTAGTCGTACTAGTTGTTCTATGCAGTGGAATTTAAAAATTTTCATTTGATGAAACCACATGATCCAAGAACGATTCTCGGATCATTTCATCTAAAACCACATCAAGTATAAAGGAATACCTCTTGTAGAGTGGTTGATCGAGTCTCTACGAAAAGAGACCTCCTGTCTCAAGTCCGATCGTCGGAGAAGACGCTTGCGAGCGCGGGGATGAGTCGCATGATCCTCGCAATCCAAGAAGTTGATCCAAGCACGGTGAACTCCTGATCTCGTCGCATGAGATCGAACACCTTCTTCGTGAGCGAAGCACTTCAAAGAAGATGGAGAACCGAGGAACATCGAGGCGACGACAAGGCTCCTCCTCTAGAGCTTGGTGGAAGACCACCAATGGAGAAGAGGAGATGGTTAGCGTGTGGAAGGAGAGAGAGAGAGAGGTGTGTCTCAATAGCATAATCCTAGAGAGCATGGAATGCCTCTCTATTTATAGGGTTTTGGGATCCATGAATCACAATCCATAGGACACACAAAATCAATGGATGAGATTGATTTGTGATTAATCCAATGGTCAAGATTGTTGTTGGTAAAAATCAACAACTAATAATTTAATTTACATCAAATATATTTGGTAAATCAAGTACAATTCAATCCTAAATTAAATCAAACAAATAAGGAGATAATTAACATGGAGATAACATCTCCCCGTAAAATAGGTGGGACGGCCACCAATTCCATGTAGGACTTGGTATCCGTCCACTTATTTCCATGGTGGAGGCAATCTCATGAAATCTCATGAGATTGCACATGAAAATCTCCATTGTTGTTCCAACAACTTTTGTTGTGTCTTATTCTACAAAAATAATTCATAATTAATTTTGAGAATATTGCAATCTTGCCATTGGAAATTTGTGAATCACATTCACAATCCAAAACAAAATATAATTTATATTTTAAATTAATTATACAATTTGAATCCAATTCACACCAATAATTAGTTAACAAATATAAATCATAATTAGCTCTCTCTAATACATTATAAATCACATTTATAATATATTATGAATAATTGGATATTTCTATCCACATTATTCTTATTTGCAATAATTAAATCGCTTTTAATTAAAATGGATAATTATCCATATACATCAAGATAATTAAATCATATTTTTTTATCAATCTCTCAATGCTTAGATATAATTCAACTATGGAATCATTCTTGAACTATTTCAAGAATAATACGATTTCTCTGCAGATACTTGGAGATAAGGACAGGGCGTTTGTATTGTTCCATGTATATTGACTTGGATATTGAGATCACATCTCAAATCCAGATATCATGGACCTCCCACAGATGCTTGATTAAATCAAGGCCGTAGACCTAATCTTCTCATTGCATCTGAATCTTATTCAGACCAATGTCCAATACATGGATAAATATCAGGTCACTTCTCTACTGGGAGGAGTCACTAAAATCCAAACCTGTTTCATCACTCCCTCAGAATGGAAGTGTTATGGTTATACAATCATTTATGATCAAATCACCCTTAGGTATTCCTAACACCTATACATCCTGCATACTGGAAGACCTATGATGAAACCCAAAGATGTAGATCAATTTTGTACTATATTCTTTAGGGTTCAATCATCAAGTTTCTCAGTCTTGGTCATTGGGAATTGGTATTGATCATATGCTCTCCCAAAGCATATATCATACCTTCAAATTCTTGTCATGCTTCCAAAGCATGACGACCATGCATGGAATTTGATCAGTCCCAATACCTAATGAGTGAGCTCATGTCTTCCGGTTCACATGTGAACCTGTATGATCCCTTTGAGAGATCGTATTACTCATATATCCTTGCATGCACACCAGCTCGCCTGTGTATAGACCTTGATTAGGTCAACAACCTATTGGTCTGCCAAATGTACACACTCAGACATATAGTAACACATCTGTCTCTGGTCTTAGGATGTGTGCTTATGCTGTGACAGCATTTAACATAGGTCTTTGGTTTTCTCGATCTCGTTAAGTCAACCCATTGACTCAACTAATCTGACACCTCCGAATCTCTATTCCCATGCAGAGGACCTGCATCAAGAGGTCCGTCAGATATCAGCCTAAATGAGAAATGATTGCCATCTCCTACTAAGGCTAGAGATCATCTCTCAACAATCATTTGACGGTGCTTGATGAGTCCTCAATCCAACTCTTTATATATTCATCCACGCACCGGCCTCTATGATTCAATAACGGAATCAATAGTTTTATGATCATCAAGATGACCATGGTACATAACCCTAATTGTACTAAGGAACCTATTATGCAAATTGGTTATTCTTCATTTCAGATAAGGGAATGATATTCGCAATAACATTTATTGCATAATGGCTCGCCGTGGGCTCGCATGTCCAACAATCTCCCACTAGCCCGAAGAGCCATTAATGGGCTAATCATTTAATCCCTCATGTGACAATCATAGGCTATTTAGAAAATAACTTGGTAAGCTGATCCCAAGAGACTACGCCAAGTCCTTCTACGACATTTGCATATCCCAAGGTAACAATGCCCACATCCAATGCGAAGGTTGCATATATGCAGCCAATACTCAATTTTTTCAGTTATAGTGTCCTTGACACTACAGCTTACTAATTATCATAACCAGTTTTTCCATTATCCTTATCATAAATACACTTATTCCTGGAGATCTCTATCTCCTAAGGTATTCATGGTTAAGACCTTTTAGATCTCCATCTATAAAGTCTTAATTTCTTGAAGATAAGACTTAGAGATCACTATCTCACAAGTTTTGTCCTCTATGAAGATATGGTTATTACCTCAATCAAGTGTTTTATCACCATAGTATGATTAGTAACAGTTTACTACTCCCACTACATGGTAGACATCTGACTTATGTACACATCTAGCATACACCCGGCATTTCAGAAATGATGCATACGGTCTAGCAGTTTTAGCATTCACATCCTCAACTCTTTGAGGTGCTATCTCTTTAGATAGGTCAGTACCATATCTTAAGGGAAAGAAGCCTTTCTTGGAATTTTCTAGAAAATGGAATATGTCCAAGGTGTACCACTAATGCCACGGTCCAAATACCCTCTTTCTTTGCTTCTAAACAACTTTAGAACTAAGATCTAAGATGTATCATTGAGATCATATCTCAAGATATGGAACAACAAGTTATAAAACACTTATTATTATCCATATATCATTTAAATGATTGGGATATTATCTACATTTAGCATGATGAACACAATGGCACTCCCACTAAGCTTCACATGGTTCATCAAGATTCTATCTGAAATCATAACCTTTATAATTTCATCAAATCTTATGTTCCAACTATAAGAAGCTTATATGAGTCCATCGATGGAATTCCTCAGCTTGCACACCTTGCTTTCATCATCCATGAAGCCATGGGGCTACTTCACGTGAATATCCTCAAAGAGGTATTCATAGAGGAATACAATCTTGACTCACATCTTGAAAATGCTATAGTCAAGTTGTGTAGCTAGGGTTAGCTATATTCTGATGGATTTAAGCATGGTCATTGAAGAGCAAGTCTCATCACAAGCGACGTCTTCTCTTCGGTGTGTAGCTCATGGCTACGAACCGTGCTTTGAAGGTCTCTACCTTCTCATCAGGATCCCTCTTTCTCCTGAAGATCCATTTACACCTTAATGGGCCTTACCCATATAGGTGGATCCTCGAGGGTCCATATACAACACTTGTATATGAAGTCAACATTAGACTTTTATTGCTAACATCCATCTTTCCATGTCATGATCCTCAGGAGATTCATCACATGAAGTCTGATTATTTTCAGACTTAACTGACACATAGAATACGTCCTCAATCTTATTTGAAGAAGTATTAGTGTTTCATCTTCAATTATTCTTTTAGTTTTCGATTTCAGGAGCCTCATTATCTTTTCAAGATTAAATGAGTTCCATTACTTCATTTTCATCTTGATTCTCAAGAGAGTCATCCTCTAAGTATCACATTCTCATAGATGAGATTTTTAAGAATTTCAAGGTCATAAAGTAGGTATCTAATACCATCCTTTATTTTCCTAATGAAGTAGCACTCTCCAATGCCAGATTCTAGATTACTTGCATGGAACCTTATTAAGGATATATATTGTAGTCTCTACTACATATATACCTTGGAAACTAATAGATAATTATGCTAATATTCATCATTGATCATATCATGTCACACATGATACAATTGTATCTCCCTACAACTCCTATTGAGTTTAGGTTTATTAGGAGGAGTGAGATAAAAATAATATTCATATCTCTATAAGGTATTCTATGAATTCATCTAATAGGTACTGACTACCTAGATTGGATCAAATTTTAATCTTCCTTCAAACTTTGGTTCTAAACAAAAATTGTGTAATCTATGAACATTTCAAAGGTTTCTAAGTGAAGAGAAGAAATCTCATATCACAAATAATCATCAATAGATATCACATATCCACAATGTTTATTCTGATATAGATGATTCACATACATCAATATGTATGAGGTCTTGAATACCTTGACATCTTACATCATTCAAAGGAAGGGTGTATTGGACATTTTTACTTTTTGAATACAATATTCACAAGTATGTAAGATTTGAACCTTTAGACAATCTAAAGTTTAATCTCTTATTAGTCTATTTGATCACATTAATAGACAAATGTCCAAGGCTTGATGCCAGATCATTGTCAAATGATCTTCATTCTCCTATTAATCTTTTAAGGTTTAATTTCAGTATTAGAAATGTTAATGAACCATTCATTAATTTTCTAATTTAGTAGATTCCACTAGATTTTAGATTACAATCTGGAATATCTCCATCATAACTCTTTATGATAGATCTATTACAGAATTCATGTTTATGTCCAACATTTAGAAATAAACAATGATTGTATTCTGATATCTAGGTCATAGAGACATTCTCTAAGACTAAGGGCTCTCCCACTGAAAACAACAAGTCCATCTATCCAATAGTGATTGTTGCAACAATTGCACCAATGTCCATGTGGATGACTATTAACCTTAAAATCAAATTTTATAGTCTTCTAATTGATGAATCCGTGATTCATCATCTCAATATCTTGATCTTAGCAAAATTCCTTAGTAAAATCTCAAATAAATATTCATAAAATTAATAAATTAATAAAATGACTCTTGTAAATAAAACACACTAATTATTGTATATTAGATTGTACAAAATAAATTAACAATAAAAACTGCAAAATTAAAGGAGTTTTTCACCTGTAAATAGCCCAAAACTTCATATAATTTTTAATAATTTTATTTCTATTCCTTTTTGGCAAATTCTTTCCCTGACTTGTTTATAAAAATGTATATAAAAATAAAAAAATATAAAATAAATTTTACCTCAAATAAATGCTCCTAGATCCCAAAGACAAAAAGGCGTAAAGTCCAACTTCCCGACCAAATTCCCGCTCCGTATGAACTCCAACTTCACCAAACTCACTTTTTAAGTTCAAGTTAGAAAATTATCTATCCAAGAAAGTGGTTTCATTAAAATCGGAGCTCGTTTACAAAAGTTGGATTTTGGGACCTAGATGTACATTGTATATTATGTATATATCCATTCTTTCTTCATTTTTTATTTTATCTTTCTTAATCATAAAATTCCAAAAAATCAATTTTGTGTTGTATTTTATTTCGAGTATTTTATTGTATTTTTCTGTTGTAAATATTTTTTTATTAAAAATATAAAAGAAAATAAAATTAGAAAAGAAAAAAAATTGTACATAGTGTTTGTCTTATTTTGTAAATTCCCCTCTTTTTCTTCTCTTATATTTTCTTTTATTGTATTTAAAGTAGCCTACTTTATTTTTTTCCCGATTCTCTATAATAACTTCTATTCTACCACCAACTCCCATGCCACCCCACATTCTTCATCTAACCTCCATTGAACTCCACCAATAATATAACCTCCCATTCAACTCCACCACCTATCTAACCTCCATTTCTCTTTTCTTTTTATACACTTCTCCATCCTCATTTTTTGTCTATCTGCCATTCTAATAGAAAAAGGAGAGAGCTTGGAGTGTTTTGTTGGTGACAGCGGCGAAGCGTCTTCCTCAAGCGACGACCTCCCTCAGGCGAGATCCGCGGAGTTCTTCTCCGCGTCATGAGTTCCCCATCGAGCTCGCGTAGTTTCTCCGATTTTTATTTCGCCAATCGGATCGAGGTGATGACAGGAGTTCAGCGTAGCTGCTCCGCAAATCCGGCGAAGATTCAGGTAAGTATTTCCATCCTCATTTCCCTTATTATTTTTTATTATTTATCATCATTTATTTTGTCTTGGTCATATCTATTTTTTACTACAACATCTAAATCATATCACCGCCATATCATCCCCTTCAATCATACCATCACCATCATCACATTCGTCCCCTACATCATACCACCACCATCATCATCTTCTCATTTGATTCCCTATTTAACTTAACAAAAAAGTAAAAAAACTTAAATTAATAAAAAACTTGCATTGCAATAGTAAAAAAAATCAAAAAAATTTAAAAACCGTAGGCGGCGGCCTTGCCAACCTCCTGCCCAGGTCGGCACCCGCCTCCACCGCCCCGCCCGCGGTGCCCAATGCCGCAACCGTAGGCGGCAGCCTTGCCGCAGCCACCAGGCCGACCCCCTTCTTCGGGTGGCGCCAGCCACCACTACCGTCACATGCCGCCGTAACCATCGCCCCCAACCCCACCAGTGCCTCCTCGCCTCTCGCAGGTGGGCTGCTCCCCCACGCCGCACTAGCCACGCGCGCGCAGCCACCGACGGCCCCGCGCCACAGCTGCCTTCCTCCGCCATCGCACGCGGCCACAGCCGCACATCCCTCCGTCGTCTGCCGCCCCTTCGAGCCCTATTTGCAGCTTGGAAAAGAAGGTCATTTATTTTTTATTTTGTAAAAAATACATATTGTTCCCTTTAAGTTTTTGTAATTGCAAAAACGCCCCTGTGCTTAATTTGCTTTTATATTGTGAATTCTGTGTTGCACAAACAACCCTATGTTTGCATATTGAGTTGGACTTCAATTTCACATCACTATATTCAATGAACAATATCTTGATGTTGAGCAACTAATTCTCTACCCCGTGGTTATTTATTTATATTTTTATGATCTTTGGATAATTAATTAATAATGTTTAACTAAAATATTGCATATTTTACACATTTTGAGCACTTAAATTCATATTTCTCTCACAATTGCTCGAAAAATTCTTAAAAAAATAAAAAATGATGCCTTGAATTGTGTTTGAATTACTGTGTAAATTTCATCCAAAATAGAGTTGTCTTGTGCCTTCAATAAATTGAGGAGTGTTTTTCATAATTGATTTTTTTAAATCCACATACATCCTTTTCACAAAATCTCAAGTCTCCTGGATTCCATAAGAAAATATCTATTTTCGATAATTTGCACTCTGATTAATTTGACATTATGGATTTATTAGAAATTAATTACTCACTGTCACTATGTTTTCACTAAAAAAATTCATAAAAATCCATATTTTGTCAAAAAAATTCCAAAAAATTATTGTCGTATCCTTGCAACATGTTTAAATTCCAATAAAATTTTCATAATTTGTGCTTACTGTTTGTGTGAAAAATTGTGAAAAAACCCATAAAATGTGTGCATTTTAATTCCTAAAATTCTTTAAAAAATGTCTTGCATTCATCTCTAGATTAGGATTCTAGGAAAAATATAATTTGGTTAAATCAAACTAATTTGACATTAAAATTAATTTGGCCTTGTTGTGTGTTTTCTTAGTTTCTTAGTTCACCTGCATTTTGCTGTTTCATTTATTTTTGAATTAAAAAATACAAAAAATCCCATTTGAAAACCTAGATCTAATTATCCAAATTAACCCGACATTGTCCCTTTGCCTCCATGTGTTCGACCCCGGACTTGCCTGGGATATAAATTAAGACGAGACACTCTTCACGGAGATCTACTCTCAGTTCTGATTGATTCTCTATGTACACATACTACAACGAATGCATATTAATACACGTATCTAGCGATCCATCACTAATACATATGCAACTAATTGCAAGTGTCATTAGAAGAATGAGATACATTTATAGACTTTTATCTTATCCAATAAGAAAGTCAATTTCAATGATTGAATGTAGATTATTCCGATGTATTATCCGAGTCCTTCTCTATGGATCTAGATAGACTTGATAGTCATACTATCTATACATCAGCTTATTACAGTATCGACATTCATCCAACTATTTGGATGTCATATGGAAGTCACAAAAGTACAGTCAACTCTTTGACTTTCCTTCTTACTTGGGTCCAACACATGCTTCCACAACGCTCCCTTTATCTATAAACAACCATTGCTTCAGACGAAGGATCTCTTATGCTGAATTCAAAAGATTTCAATATAAGAGCATTTCAACATTTGTACATGCTTCATTCAAATCATACAATATGAATATTCTGAAGCTTCATGAATGAATAGAGTATAGATAGTAGAATGATGACACTCATCGTATCTACATACATCTGAGCTCCTAAAAAAAGTGGTTTAGGTAGGTACTAAAACAATTTTGAATACATCATATCATATAGAGCTACCATTCTGCATGATGCAGAGAACCATGTCATTCATGATTAAATGTCGAGAGCACATATGTATGCCAGAACATCTTCTTAGAATTTTATAAGGATTATTTGACAATTACGATCATCATCGACATGTCACTTCCAAAGTACATTCGATGAGAGATCATGACTATAGAGACATACAAACCCTAGAATTGTAGTCCTATTGTTTATTTAATTGTCACTCCTCATTATTATGAGGAAACTTGCACATCACAACCACATACATTATGTGTCCAACTACCAGTACAATATCTTAATCAGGGATCCAATCCATGATATTTTACTGGTTATTATTGAGTATAATATTGAGTGGGTTTAATGAGGAATTATTTGAAATAAGAAATTTGCATAAGTGTATATTTATATATACACATATTTTACTTCGATTTAGGATTTTTTATATCAAAGTTGTCTTGCCTTGTCAACAATGAAAGTTCATTCCCTTAATCACTTTCAATGTAAGAGATATACTTACCAATATATCTCAAGCAAGATCTGGGATCTCCTTCCTTATCTTTATCACATCCCAATAATATGAGAACCTGTAACTCGGATAAAAAGAAGCAGGAACACATTCCGCCTTGCAAGTCCCGCTTGCATCTCCCAATTCAGTCTTTAACACCCGGGCCCACCACCCCTAAGGTGATGTTGACCCGTCATTAATTGAACCAACCATCAATATGAATACAACTCGCTATGCGCAATCCAATATCGCCCCAATAATATGAGGACCCGATATTGGGGTCACTTACGTCCTTACTCTTTCAAGAAGTGAAGAGCCCGATCCAAATGGATCGTATGCAGGAGTTGTCACTTCGGACATGCGTCTCCTACGTATAATATCTGGTGACAGAACACTTCGCCTTGACGGGAGACCATGGATGTCACTTATGTGATCCTCCACCTCATATTCAAATTTTAATTTATTATTATGAATCATATTCATGTAATTAATTCTTTTAAGGGAAATACACATCTATTCATAATAGAGTATTTTTAATTTGGATATAATTAACTTAATAACATTATATTAATTATCGATCCAATTCAATCAACAAACTTGATTTTACTTGAATATATGGTATTATCTCAAAGTACGTATTAATTCGAATTTTAATAATTAGAAAATACATCATGATCTCTCAGGCATCATTCGTTCCCTACCCGCTGTCATGGTCAGTACTGGTGGGAGTGGGACGGACCGCAGCTGGTGCGGCCCACTACCCCAACGCTCTCCGACTAGACATTATATCTGCCTCGGGTAAAAATAATGCCGAGCCAAATACTTTGTACTTGAGATGATCATCAGTTCTTCAACCGAAATTACACCATATAGTAATAATCAAAACAATTTTGATTATAAGGAAATTTGCTAACCAAATTCCCAATCATATTCAAGCAAGTTGTTTGTTGATTATGTTTCCAATTATGATCTAGATCAAATCTAATCAATTTATTGGTTTAGGTCAAGTCAATTAAGGAAAAAATAATCAGTAAATATTTTCTCAAATAATTTCCATAATTATTTCATGAAATTAACAATTAATTTCACTAATTGACAATCACTTGGTTCTTGATTAGGAATGTAATTTCAGCAGTGACCCATACTTACTAAAATTAACATATCTCAATCAAAACAAATCCAAATTATGCAAAATAAGTTTCCAAAGATTGCTAATTTGATTTATGACAGAACCTAAGTGATATTTCACACATTTCTAGGCGCATAAAAACAGTAATTAACTCATTAATCTTATTAAGATTCGTAATTCCGGCAACAGTGAATACATGTTCATTAAAAAGACCATATCTCGAGCAAACGGAATACAAATTACGTAAACTCAGATCCTATGGTTTCCGTATTTAATGGGAAACAAAATGCAAGTGATTAATTCATTTCAAACATTTTAAACAGGGCCGAATTTATTCACTAAACAGATGTTCGAAAATGAAATGCGATAAAAAACTTTCGCAACCTTAACGAACCCAAGTCGTCCTAGGTTTACGGATCGTATCAAAAACCTTCGACCTAAGGATCTGATACCACTTAAAGGATATGGGATAATCCTCAAGCGCATCACGGAAGCGTGAGCATCGTATCGAATACGATGAAGAATGACTAGTCGTACTAGTTGTTCTATGCAGCGGAATTTAAAAATTTTCATTTGATGAAACCACATGATCCAAGAATGATTCTCGGATCATTTCATCTAAAACCACATCAAATATAAAGGAATACCTCTTGTAGAGTGGTTGATCGAGTCTCTACGAAAAGAGACCTCATGTCTCAAGTCCGATCGTCGGAGAAGACGCTTGCGAGCGTGGGGATGAGTTGCATGATCCTCGCAATCCAAGAAGTTGATCCAAGCACGGTGAACTCCTGATCTCGTCGCACGAGATCGAACACCTTCTTCGTGAGCGAAGCACTTCAAAGAAGATGGAGAACCGAGGAACGTCAAGGTGACGACAAGGCTCCTCCTCTAGAGCTTGGTGGACGACCACCAATGGAGAAGAGGAGAGGGTTAGCGTGTGGAAGGAGAGAGAGAGAGAGAGTTGTGTCTCAATAGAATAATCCTAGAGAGCATGGAATGCCTCTCTATTTATAGGGTTTTGGGATCCATGGATCACAATCCATGGGACACACAAAATCAATGGATGAGATGGATTTGTGATTAATCCATTGGTCAAGATTGTTGTTGGTAAAAATCAACAACTAATAATTTAATTTACATCAAATATATTTGATAAAAAAAATACAATTCAATCCTAAATTAAATCAAACAAATAAGGAGATAATTAGCATGGAGATAACATCTCCCCATAAAATAGGTGGGACGGCTACCAATTCCATGTAGGACTTGGTATCCGTCCACTTATTTCCATGGTGGAGGCAATCTCATGAAATCTCATGAGATTGCATACCTCCATGAAAATCTCCATTGTTGTTCCAACAACTTTTGTTGTGTCTTATTCTACAAAAATAATTCATAATTAATTTTGAGAATATTGCAATCTTGCCATTGGAAATTTGTGAATCACATTCACAACCCAAAATAAAATATAATTTATATTTTAAATTAATTATACAATTTGAATCCAATTCACACCAACAATTAGTTAACAAATATAAATAATAATTAGCTCTCTCTAATACATTATAAATCACATTTATAATATATTATGAATAATTGGATATTTCTATCCACATTATTCTTATTTGCAATAATTAAATCACTTTTAATTAAACTGGATAATTATCCATATGCATCAAGATAATTAAATCATATTTATTTATCAATCTCTCAATGCTTAGATATAATTCAACTATGGAATCATTCTTGAACTCTTTCAACTGTAATACGATTTCTTGCAGATACTTGGAGATAAGGACAGGGCGATTGTATTGTTCCATGTATATTGACTTGGATATTGAGATCACATCTCAAATCCAGATATCATGGACCTCCCACAGATGCTTGATTAAATCAAGGCCGTAGACCTAATCTTCTCATTGCATCTGAATCTTATTCAGACCAATGTCCAATACATGGATAAAGATCAGGTCACTTCTCTACTGGGAAGAGTCACTAAAATCCAAACTTGTTTCATCACTCCCTCGGAATGGAAGTGTTATGGTTATAGAATCATTTATGATCAAATCACCCTCAGGTATTCCTAACACCTATACATCCTGCATACTGGAAGACCTATGATGAAACCCAAAGATGTAGATCAATTTTGTATTATATTCTTTAGGGTTCAATTATCAAGTTTCTCAGTCTTGGTCATTGGGAATTGGTATTGATCATATGCTTTCCCAAAGCATATATCATACCTTCAAATTCTTGTCATGCTTCCAAAGCATGACGACCATGCATGGAATTTGATCAGTCCCAATACCTCATGAGTGAGCTCATGTCTTCCGGTTCACATGTGAACCTGTATGATCCCTTTGAGAGATCGTATTACTCATATGTCCTTGCATGCACACCAGCTCGCCGGTGTATAGACCTTGATTAGGTCATCAACCTATTGGTCTGCCAAATGTACACACTCAGACATATAGTAACACATCTGTCTCTGGTCATAGGATGTGTGCTTATGCTGTGACATCATTTAACATAGGTCTTTAGTTTTCTCGATCTCGTTAAGTCAACCCATTGACTCAGCTAATCTGACACCTCCAAATCTGTATTCCCATGCATAGGACCTGCATCAAGAGGTCCGTCAGATATCAGCCTAAATGAGAAAGGATTGCCGTCTCCAACTCAGGCTAGAGATCATCTCTCAACAATCATTTGACGGTGCTTGATGTGTCCTCAATCTAACTCTTTATATATTCATCCACGCACCAGCCTCTATGATTCAATAACTGAATCAATAGTTGTATGATAATCAAGATGACCATGGTACATAACCCTAATTGTACTAAGGGACCTATTATGCAAATTGGTTATTCTTCATTTCAGATAAGGGAATGATATTCGCAATAACATTTACTGCATAATGGCTCGCCGTGGGCTCGCATGTCCAACAATCTCCTACTAGCCCTAAGAGCCATTAATGGGCTAATCATTTAAACCCTCATGTGACAATCATAGGCTATTTAGAAAATAACTTGGTAAGCTGATCAATCACTCTGTTCCCAAGAGACTACGCCAAGTCCTTTTACGACATTTGCATATCCCAAGGTAACAGTGCCCACATCCAATGTGAAGATTGCATATATGCAGCCAATACTCAATTTTGTCAGTTATAGTGTCCTTGACACTACAGCTTAATAATTATCATAACCAATTTTTCCATTATCCTTATCAGAAATACCCTTATTCCTGGAGATCTCTATCTCCTAAGGTATTCATGGTTAAGACCTTTAAGATCTCCATCTATAAAGTCTTAATTTATTGAAGATAAGACTTAGAGATCACTATCTCACAAGTTTTGTCCTCTATGAAGATATAGTTATTACCTCAATCAAGTGTTTTATCACCATAGTATGATTAGTAACAGTTTACTACTCCCACTGCATGGTAGACATCTGACTTATGTACGCATCTAGCATACACCCGGCTTCTCAGAAATGATGCACAAGGTCTAGCGATTTTACCATTCACATCCTCAACTTTTTGAGGTGCTATCGCTTTAGATAGGTCAGTAACATATCTTAAGGGAAAGAAGCCTTTCTTGGAATTTTCTAGAAAATGGAATATGTCCAAGGTGTACCACTAATGCCACGGTCCAAATACCCTCTTTCTTTGCTTCTAAACAACTTTAGAACTAAGATCTAAGATGTATCATTGATATCATATCTCAAGATATGGAACAACCAGTTATAAAACACTTATTATTATCCATATATCATTTAAATGATTAGGATATTATCTACATTTAGCATGATGAACACAATGGCACTCCCACTAAGCTTCGCATGGTTCATCAAGATTCTATCTGAAATCATAACCTTTATAATTTCATCAAATCTTATGTTCCAACTATAAGAAGCTTATATGAGTCCATCGATGGAATTCCTCAGCTTGCACACCTTGCTTTCATCATCCATGAAGCCATGGGGCTACTTCACGTGAATATCCTCAAAGAGGTATTCATAGAGGAATACAATCTTGACTCACATCTTGAAAATGCTATAGTCATGTTGTGTAGCTAGGGTTAGCTATATTCTGATGTAAGCATGGTCATTGAAGAGCAAGTCTCATCACAAGCGACGTCTTCTCTTCGGTGTGTAGCTCATGGCTACGAACCGTGCTTTGAAGGTCTCTACCTTCTCATCAGGATCCCTCTTTCTCCTGAAGATCCATTTACACCTTAATGGGCCTTACCCATATAGGTGGATCCTCGAGGGTCCATATACAACACTTGTATATGAAGTCAACATTAGACTTTTATTGCTAACATCCATCTTTCCATGTCATGATCCTCAGGAGATTCATCACATGAAGTCTGATTATTTTCAGACTTAACTGACACATAGAATACGTCCTCAATCTTATTTGAAGAAGTATTAGTGTTTCATCTTCAATTATTCTTTTAGTTTTCGATTTCAGGAGCCTCATTATCTTTTCAAGATTAAATGAGTTCCATTACTTCATTTTCATCTTGATTCTCAAGAGAGTCATCCTCTAAGTATCACATTCTCATAGATGAGATTTTTAAGAATCTCAAGGTCATAAAGTAGGTATCTAATACCATCCTTTATTTTCCTAATGAAGTAGCACTCTCCAATGCCAGATTCTAGATTACTTGCATGGAACCTTATTAAGGATATATATTGTAGTCTCTACTACATATATACCTTGGAAACTAATAGATAATTATGCTAATATTCATCATTGATCATATCATGTCACACATGATCCAATGGTATCTCCCTATAACTCTTATTGAGTTTAGGTTTATTAGGAGGAGTGAGATAGAAATAATATTCATATCTCTATAAGGTATTCTATGAATTCATCTAATAGGTACTGACTACCTAGATTGGATCAAATTTTGATCTTCCTTCAAACTTTGGTTCTAAACCAAAATTGTGAAATCTATGAACATTTCAAAGGTTTCTAAGTGAAGAGAAGAAATCTCATATCACAAATAATCATCAATAGATATCACATATCCACAATGTTTATTCTGATATAGATGATTCACATACATCAATATGTATGAGATCTTGAATACCTTGACATCTTACATCATTCAAAGGAAGGGTGTACTGGACATTTTTACTTTTTGAATACAATATTCACAAGTATGTAAGATTTGAACCTTTAGACAATCTAAAGTTTAATCTCTTATTAGTCTATTGATCACATTAACAGATAAATGTCCAAGGCTTGATGCCAGATCATTGTCAAATGATCTTCATTCTCCCATTAATCTTTTAAGGTTTAATTTCGGTATTAAAAATGTTAATGAACCATTCATTAATTTTATAATTTAGTAGAGTCCACTAGATTTTAGATTACAATCTGAAATATCTCCATCATAACTCTTTATGATAGATCTATTACAGAATTCATATTTATTTCCAACATTTAGAAATAAACAATGATTGTATTCTGATATCTAGGTCATAGAGACATTCTCTAAGACTAAAGGCTCTCCCACTGAAAACAACAAGTCCATCTATCCAATAGAGATTGTTGCAACAATTGCACCAATGTCCATGTGGATGACTATTAACCTTAAAATCAAATTTTATAGTCTTCTAATTGATGAATCCGTGATTCATCATCTCAATATCTTGATCTTAGCAAAATTCCTTAGTAAAATCTCAAATAAATATCCATAAAATTAATAAATTAACAAAATGACTCTTGTAAATAAAACACATTAATTATTATATATAAGATTGTACAAAATAAATTAACAATAAAAACTGCAAAATTAAAGGAGTTTTTCACATGTAAATAGCCCAAACTTCATATAATTTTTAATATTTTTATTTCAATTCCTTTTCGGCAAATTCTTTCCCTGACTTATTCATAAAAATGTATATAAAAATAAAAAAATATAAAATAAATTTTACCTCAAATAACTGCTCCTAGATCCCAAAGACAAAAGGCCGTAAAGTCCAACTTCCCGACCAAATTCCCGCTCCGTATGAACTCCAAATTCACCAAACTCACTTTTTAAGTTCAAGTTAGAAAATTATCTATCCAAGAAAGTGGTTTCATTAAAATCGGAGCTCGTTTACAAATGTTGGATTTTGGGACCTAGATGTACATTGTATATTATGTATATATTCATTCTTTCTTCATTTTTTATTTTATCTTTCTTAATCATAAAATTCCAAAAAATCAATTCTGTGTTGTATTTTATTTCGAGTATTTTATTGTATTTTTCTGTTGTAAATATCTTTTTATTAAAAATATAAAAAATTAAAATTAGAAAAGCAAAAAAAATTGTACATAGTGTTTGTCTTATTTTGTAAATTCCCCTCTTTTTCTTCTCTTTTATTTTCTTTTATTGTATTTAAAGTAGCCTACTTTATTTTTTTCTCGATTCTCTACAATAACTTCTATTCTACCACCAACTCCCATGCCACCCCACATTCTTCATCTAACCTCCATTCAACTCCACCAATAATGTAACCTCCCATTCAACTCCACCACCTATCTAACCTCCATTTCTCTTTTCTTTTTATACACTTCTCCATCCTCATTTTTTGTCTATCTGCCATTCTAATAGAAAAAAGAGAGAGCTTAGAGTGTTTTGTTGGTGACAGCGGCAAAGCGTCTTCCTCAAGCGACGACCTCCTTCAGGTGAGATCCGTGGAGTTCTTCTCCGCGTCATGAGTTCCCCATCGAGCTCGCGTAGCTTCTCCGATTTTTATTTCGCCAATCAGATCGAGGCGATGACAGGAGTTCAGCATAGCTGCTCCGCAAATCCGATGAAGATTCAGGTAAGTATTTCCATCCTCATTTCCCTTATTATTTTATATTATTTAACATTTTTTTTCTTGTCTTGGTCATATCTATTTTTTACTACAACATCTAAATCATATCACCACCATATCATCCCCTTCAATCATACCATCACCATCATCACATTCGTCCCCTACATCATACCACCACCATCATCATCTTCTCATTTGATTCCCTGTTTAACTAAACAAAAAAAGTAAAAAAACTTAAATTAATAAAAAACTTGCATTGCAATAGTAAAAAAATCAAAAAAAATTAAAAAACCGTAGGCGACGGCCTTGCCGACCTCCTGCCTAGGTCGGCACCCGCCTCCACCGCCCCACCCGCGGTGCCCAACGCCGCAACCGTAGGCGGCAGCCTTCCCGCAGCCACCAGGCCGACCCCCTTCTTCGGGTGGCGTCGGCCACCACTACCGTCACACGCCGCCGTAACCATCTCCCCCCAGCCCCACCAGTGCCTCCTCGCCTCTCGCAGGTGGGCCGCTCCCCCACGCCGCACCAGCCACGCGCGCGCAGCCACCGACAGCCCCGCGCCACAGCTGCCTTCCTCTGCCATCGCACGCGGCCACAGCCGCACATCCCTCCGTCGTATGCCGCCCCTTCGAGCCCTATTTGCAGCTTGGAAAAGAAGGTCATTTATTTTTTTTGTAAAAATTACATATTGTTCCCTCTAAGTTTTTGTAATTGCAAACACACCCCTGTGCTTAATTTGCTTTTATATTGTGAATTCTGTGTTGCACAAACAACCCTATGTTTGCATATTGAGTTGGACTTCAATTTCACATCACTATATTCAATGAAAAATATCTTGATGTTGAGCAACTAATTCTCTACCCTGTGGTTATTTAATTATATTTTTATGATCTTTGGATAATTAATTAAAAATGTTTAACTAAAATATTGCATATTTTACACATTTTGAGCACTTAAATTCAAGTTTCTCTCACAATTGCTCGAAAAATTCTTTAAAAAATAAAAAATGATGCCTTGAATTGTGTTTGAATTACTATGTAAATTTCATCCAAAATAGAGTTGTCTTGTGCCTTCAATAAATTGTGGAGTGTTTTTCATAATTGATTTTTTTAAATCCACATACATCCTTTTCACAAAATCTCGAGTCTCCTGGATTCCATATGAAAATATCTATTCTGGATAATTTGCACTTTGATTAATTTGACATTGTGGATTTATTAGGAATTAATTACTCACTGTCACTATGTTTTCACTAAAAAAATTCATAAAAATCCATATTTTGTCAAAAAATTCCAAAAAATTATTGTCGTATCCTTGCAACATGTTTGAATTCCAGTAAAATTTTCATAATTTATGCTTACTGTTTGTGTGAAAAATTGCGAAAAAAACCCATAAAATGTGTGCATTTTAATTCCTAAAATTCTTAAAAAATGTCTTGCATTCATCTCTGGATTATGATTCTAGGAAAAATATAATTTGGTTAAATCAAACTAATTTGACATTAAAATTAATTTGGCCTTATTGTGTGTTTTCTTAGTTTCTTAGTTCACCTGCATTTTGCTGTTTCATTTATTTTTGCATTAAAAAATACAAAAAATCCCATTTGAAAACCTAGATCTAATTATCCAAATTAACCCGACATTGTCCCTTTGCCTCCATGTGTTCGACCCCGGACTTGCTTTGGATATAAATTAAGACGAGACACTCTTCACAGAGATCTACTCCCGGTTCTGATTGATTCTCTAAGTACACACACTACAACGAATGCATATTAAAACATGTATCTAGCGATCCATCACTAATACATATGCAACTAATTGCAAGTGTCATTAGAAGAATGAGCTACAAATATTAGACTTTTATCTTATCCAATAAGAAAGTCAATTTCAATGATTAAATGTAGATTATTCCGATGTATTATCCGAGTCCTTCTCTAAGGATCTAGATAGACTTGATAGTCATACTATCTATACATCAGCTTATTGCAGTATCGGCATTCATCCAACTATTTGGATCTCATATAGAAGTCACAAAAGTACGGTCAACTCTTTGACTTTCCTTCTTACTTGGGTCCAACCCATGCTTCCACAACGCTCCCTTTATCTATAAACACCATTGCTTCAGACGAAGGATCTCTTATGTTGAATTCAAAAGATTTCAATACAAGAGCATTTCAATATTTGTACATGCTTCATTTAATTCATACAATATGAATATTCTGAAGCTTCATGAATGACTAGAGTATAGATAGTAGAATGATGACACTCATCGTATCTACATTCATCTGAGCTCTTAAAAAAATTGGTTTAGGTAGGTACTCAAACAATTTTGAATACATCATATCTTATAGAGCTATCATCCTACATGGTGCAGAGAACCTCGTCATTCATGATTAAATGTCGAGAGCACATATGTATGCCAGAACATCTTCTTAGAATTTTATAAGGATTATTTGACAATTACGATCATCATCGACATGTCACTTCCAAAGTACATTCGATGAGAGATCAGGATTATAGAGACATACAAACCCTAGGATTGTAGCCCTATGGTTTATTTAATTATCACTCCTCATTATTATGAGGAAACGTAGACATCAAAACCACATACAATATGTGTCCAACTGCCAGTACAATATCTTAATCATGGATCCAATCCACGATATTTTACTGGTTATTATTGAGTATAATATTGAGTGGGTTTAATGAAGAATTATTTGAAATAAGAAATTTGCATAAGTGTATATTTATATATATAAACATATTTTACTTCGATTTAGGAATTTTTATATCAAAGTTGTCTTGTCTTGTCAACAATGAAAGTTCATTCCCTTAATCACTTTCAATGTAAGAGATATACTTACCAATATATCTCAAGCAAGATCTGGGATCTCCTTCCTTATCTTTATCACATCCCAATAATATGAGAACCTGTAACTCGGATAAAAAGAAGCAGGAACACATTCCGCCTTGCAAGTCCAGCTTGCATCTCCCAATTCGGTCTTTAACACCCGGGCCCACCACCCCTAAGGTGATGTTGACCCATCATTAATTGAACCAACCATCAATATGAATACAACTCGCTATTCGCAATCCAATATTGCCCCAATAATATGAAGACCCAATATTGAGGTCACTACGCATACGTCCTTACTCTTTCGAGAAGTGAAGAGCCTGATCCAAATGGATCGTATGCAGGAGCTGTCACTTCGGACATGCGTCTCCTACATACAATATCGGGAGACAGAACCCTTCGCCTTGGCGGGAGACCTTGGATGTCACTTATGAGATCCTCCACCGAATATTCAAATTTTAATTATTATTATTATGAATCATATTCATTTAATTAATTCTTTTAAGGGAAATACACATCTATTCATAATAGAGTATTTTTAATTTGGATATAATTATCTTAATAACATTAAATTAATTATCAATCCAATTCAATCAACAAACTTGATTTTACTTGAATATATGGTATTATCTCAAAGTACGTATTAATTTGAATTTTAATAATTAGAAAATACATCATAATCTCTCTGGCATCATTCGTTCCCTACCCGTTGTCATGGTCAGTACTGGTGGGAGTGGGACGGACCGCAACCGGTTCGACCCACTACCCCAACGCTCCCCGACTAGACACTATATCCGCCTCGAGAAGAAATAATGCCGAGCCAATCACTTTGTACTTTAGATGATCATCGGTTCTTCAACCGAAATTATACCATATAGTAATAATCAAAACAATTTTGATTATAAGGAAATTTGCTAACCAAATTCTCAATCATATTCAAGCAAGTTCTTTGTTGATTATGTTTCCAATTATGATCTAGATCAAATCTAATAAATTTGTTGGTTTAGGTCAAGTCAATTAAGGAAATAATCATCATTAAATATTTCTCAAATAATTTCCATAATTATTTCATGAAATTAACAATTAATTTTACTAATTGACAATCACTTGGTTCTTGATTAGGAATGCAATTTCAGCAGTGACCCCTACTTACTAAAATTAACATATCTCAATCAAAACAAATCCAAATTATGCAAAATCAATTTATAAAGATTGCTAATTTGATTTATGACAGATCCTATGTGATATTTCACGCATTTCTAGGTGCATAAAAATAGTAATTAGCTCATTAATCATGTTAAGATTCGCAGTTCCTGCAACAGTGAATACATGTTCATTAAAAAGACCATATCTCGAGCAAACGGAATACAAATTACGTAAACTCAGATCCTATGGTTTCCTTATTTAATGAAAACAAAATCCAAGTGATTAATTCATGTTCAAATATTTTAAACAGGGCCGAATTTATTCACTAAACAGATGTGCGAAAATGAAATGCGACAAAAAACTTTCGCAACCTTAACGAACCCAAGTCGTCCTAGATTTGCGGATCGTATCCAGAACCTTCGACCTAAGGCTTTGATATCACTTAAAGGATATGGGATAATCCTCAAGCGCATCACGAAAGCGTGAGCATCGTATCGAATACGATGATGAACGACTAGTCGTAGTAGTAGTTCTATGCAGCGGAATTTAAAAATTTTCATCTGATGAAATCACATGATCCAAGAATGATTCTCGGATTGTTTCATCTAAAACCACATAAAGTATAAAGGAATACCTCTTGTAGCGTGGTTGATCGAGTCTCTACAAAAAGAGACCTCCTATCTCAAGTCTGATCATCGGAGAAGACGCTTGCGAGCGCGGGGATGAGTCGCATGATCCTTGCAATCCAGGAAGTTGATCCAAGCACAGTGAACTCCTGATCTCGTCGCACAAGATCGAACACCTTCTTCATGAACGAAGCACTTCAAAGAAGATGGAGAACCGAGGAACGTCGAGGCAGTGACATGATGGCGAAGCGACGACGAGGCTCCTCCTCTAGAGCTTGGTGGACGACCACCAATGGAGAAGAGGAGAGGGTTGGCGTGTGGAAGGAGAGAGAGAGAGAGAGTTGTGTCTCAATAGCATAATCCTAGAGAGCATGGAATGCCTCTCTATTTATAGGGTTTTGGGGTCCATGGATCACAATCCATTAGACAAATAAAATCAATGGATGAGATTGATTTGTGATTAATCCAATGGTCAAGATTGTTGTTGGTAAAAACCAACAACTAATAATTTAATTTAGATCAAATATATATGATAAATCAAATACAATTCAATCCTAAATTAAATCAAACAAATAAGGAGATAATTAGTGTAACGCCCCGCCTCGACGGGAGCGCATCTCAACATCCCTTCTTGATATTACCCAACAACAATCATAAACAACCTGCATGATATACCATTTATACAAATAAGGAATTAGGGAAGAAAAATCTAAGTTTCTGCTGATAACAAAAGTCCACATACGGATAACAATAAGTCCTCAGAGTCTCTTTATTACATCATAAATAATCAGAGAGGAAGGATAACAGAAACTACTAATAAACTAGTCCTCAACCTTAAAAACATCCTGCAGATGCACCACCAAAGATGTGAGCCTCTGTCTCCTGCTCTACACTTCCTGTTGGATTTCCAAAGAATGTAACTCATGAGTCAACTGAATCAGTAAGGATAAAATAACTTATAAATCAAGAGAGAGTACAGGTAGGCGATGCAAATGCAGTAACTTAACAAGTTTAGAAGAGAACATTCTAAAAGCATCTAGCATTATACAATCACTTATATTCTAGGCCTTTAATATGTACACAATCAAAACCAATTCTTTGACATATCTATATTCATATTTTCATTTACTTATCCCGGACTCGCCCGTCAAAGGAGAAGATCTACACTAGGAATGAAGTATGCAACACTTCATTCAGAATGCAGATTAAAACCTTTGCGCAAGCGCAAACCTTCAGTTAGTCTGGCTAGCAGTACTCTAACACTCGTGACAGAGAGCGTACAACCCAATGGTCGCTTCGTCAACCGAGTCTGTCGGAGGAGTCTCGCTCGCACCAAATGGTGCCACAAAAAAAAGATCCGTGTAGTACGGTGCACGCGTGCATCCACCTCAATTCCACCAGAGTACCTACCACCACCCCACTCTATGATGCCCCTCGAGTGGGGGTGACTTACTGTCGGCTCAGCCGGACTACAAGGGTGTGCACCCACCTTGTGGTATAATATTGTCATAACCAAAGTATATATATATATAAAACCCGATGACATAAATCATTTCATTAGACCAAACTCAATGAACACTCACAAGTATAAAATCAAAAAATGTTCCTAACGTCATTGTTTTTTTTTCCAGCTTCTTAGATAAAATCCGAGCATCAAAATATCGCAAACTACAAGTACTATAATCAGGCGATCTTTCGTTTACTTATTAGGGCATCCGCCATATAGAGCAATTTGTCTCGTATTTCGATCAAGGAATACAAAAGTTATCGTTCTCAAATTGTATAACTTGATCATACAGTGATGTGACATCAATCATAGGTTTACAAAATATTAATAATATCTACTGTTGTGCATGGTTGAACCAAAGCAACACCGACATCCAGTGCTTGTATATAAGTGATACGTATGATTGAGACACTAAAACTTCCACATATCTTAACACAATAATATATTTAAAAATATAGGTTCTAGTTATTCCTGAAATTAGAGAATCTAAATAATAATATACAAGATATTGTTCACATTCCAAAAATATTATACCATATAGATATATAACTAGTCCTTACTGAAAGATGACACTAAAGATTATATGTATTGCACGGTCTGGGAAGAAAATGGCCAAGTAGTAATATTCATGATAATTAATATTAACCTTCCTAATATGATCACATAGTGTTACAAAGTAAGAATGCTAATTTATTGACAAGAGATGCTCGTCTTATTCTATATATAGAAATATAGTATGTAGGACAGCCGGAAAAATTCCTATTACTGGTTGGAGTAATAACAATTTAAGAAAGTATTAGTAATATTGCTCTCTATATAGTACGTTATGTACAATCGAGTACAGTTTTAACACCTTATAGACATATTAATTTCTTTGATGGAAAAGAAATCCCTTTTCTTTTTTTTATCAACACTAAATAATAGCATAGATTAATTGGATACAACGTCTAGTATGTCAATTTCACGAATACTAGAAGTAACATTGTGTTCTCTGCTACCCTTACGTTATATGATCCATAAAAATTCTGTCTTCTAACAGGTGGATTATAATCCATGTGTCATAAATTCTTAAAATCGAAGGGTAAACGAATCTTATGTATCCTTGTAGACATACATGATACGTTCCAAGTTATTCTCCCATTAAAACTGTCCATGTATGCACGTTACCATGTACAATGAAATTTATAGACCATATGATAATTTAAAGCATCAAAATAAATCAGCATGGATTTACATCAAAACTCACGCAAGTGCATCATGTATACGTAGACATTGAAGGACTGCAGGCATATGGGATATATGTCTTATACTCAACACCCATGTGTGCGTGTATAGGCATACTATATGTATCCTTGGTTACAACAATGGTCGAGCATAATATACACATAATAACATAATATACATGATTAAAGGATGGATATATATGTATATAATACACAAGATAAATTCTTTCTTTCTTTTTGACAAGTACAAATCCGCAGGAAAAAGGGCTTGTTTTCAAGTTATACCAACAACAAGAGGTGATCCCGGGGTCGGATCAAATTGTTCAGCATTCCCCAAACATATGTTCTCCAAAATCGTGAGCAACAACGATTGGAAGGGAGAAGGTTGAAATCCGTTACCTAGATGTGAGTTCTTATATCCGTGCACGCGGTCAACGACCTGAACTAAGCGGCACCTTCCCCTTGCGGCGACGTGCTTCTTCCTCTCCTCGTAATGAAATTCCGGAGCCTCGTGCCTCGCCACCGGGAAGAGTTTCTTCCTCTCGTCTCTCTATGGAAGAAGAACGAAGAATCAAATGGGAGAAGGGTGAGAATGGAAAGGGATCAATGTGGTTTTAAAGACCATTCAAAGGTAAAGAATAGGAAATAAGGTTGTCAATTTTGAGGTGAAATATCCTTCAAACTATCTCCCAACTTGTATAATAAAAACCAAAATCCGTGGGTAATATTTCCATAAAAGTCCCTGACTATGGTTCACTAAAACATGCACAACTTCCTCATACGGACTCGGATTTACGCAATCTTGGGCTCGTTGGAAAGCTTGCGACGAGACGCTTCTAATGAGTATGATATGTATATGTTTTAGAATTTTGGAAAAAGGCCAAAACTTCCGAGGCGTTACATCATAACAACCTTAAAAACAGTCTCGTCCTCGAGACTTAGGATGTATGGGACGTAAAATAACAACCTTAAAAGGTTGAACCCAATTGAAGAACCGTCAAGGACATAAGTAACGTTTAGAGATTACCTTCAAATAGATATGGGTAGTCCCTTCGCATATCTGCCTCAGACTCCCAAGTGGCCTCCTCGGAGTTATGTCGCTGCCAAAGGACCTTTACCACCGGTATCTCCTTGTGCCTCAACCTCTTCACTAAACGATCGATGATCCGGACTGGTTCCTCAGGGTAGCTTAGGTCTGTGTCCACCTGCAGATCACCGTAGTTGATCACATGCGATGGGTCATGCACATATTTCCTCAGGTTGGAAATGTGAAAAATGTTATGCACTCCCAACAGGTGAGGGGGAAGTGCCAGCCTATAAGCAACGTTGCCAATTCGGTCAAGGATCTCAAAAGGTCCAACGAACCGTGGGGCTAACTTCCCCTTTACTCCAAACTGTTGCACTCCCTTGGTTGGAGATACTCTCATGAATACGAAATCCCCGACTTCGAAGCTAAGATCGGTGCGTCGTTTATCACTGTAGCTCTTTTGTCTGCTCTGTGCAGTAAGCAGCTTTTCTCGGGCCGTCTTAATAGCTTTAACCATTTCCTCCAAGTATTCCACCTTATGCAGCTGGTTATGTCCGACCTCCTGCCAACTCAAAGGTGTAGTACATCGTCTCCCATATAATGCCTCGTAAGGGGCCATGCCTATGCTGGCATGGTAACTATTATTGTACGAGAACTCTGCTAACGATAAATAGTCCTTCCAAGACCCTTTCCACTCTAGCACACATGCTCGAAGAAGATCCTCTAATGTTTGTATCGTCCTCTCGGATTGTCCGTCGGTCTGAGGATGGTAGGCTGAACTGAGGCACAGCTGCACTTCTAAAGAGTTCATAAACTTCCGCCAATAATTTGAAGTAAATCTCGGATCATGATCAGATATAATCTGCTTTGGTAGACCATGAAGCCTGACAATTTCCTTGATAAAAATCACCGCGAGTTGTATTGGCGTGCAAGCCATGCTCAAAGGTATGAAGTGTGCTGATTTCGTAAGCCTATCAACTACTACCCATATGGCATCATGACTGTCGGAAGTTCTAGGAAGCCCTGTAACGAAGTCCATAGATATGCCTTCCCACTTCCACTCGGGAATTGGAAGGGACTGCAGAAGTCCATGTGGTCGCTTCTGCTCATCCTTAATCTGTTGGCATGTCATACACCTTGCCACGAAATCAGCCACATCTCTTCTCATTTGCTTCCACCAGAAATTTTTCTTTAAATCTCTATATATCTTGGTGCCGCCAGGGTGTATCGATAAACGTGAACTATGTGCCTCACGCATGATCTCCTCCCTCAATTGTACATCTGCTGGGACACACAATCGATTTCCATTTCATAGCACCCCATCTTGGTAAGAAAAGCCAACTAAGGTTCCTGCGATAGTCTTCTCTTCGAGCCTCTGCATACTCAGATCTTCATGTTGCCCCCGGATGATTCGCTCAACTAACTCTGGACGTGAAGGGGAGGGAACTATGAGTATTTCTCTACCACTCTGAAATGGATGCCAATCACTGAAAGCTGCACGAAGATCCCATGCTTTAAGCTGAGGATGGGATTCACTTGAATGAGGTCTACGACTAAGGGCATCAGTGACCACATTCGCCTTACCAGGATGGTAAGAGATGGTGCACTCGTAATCCTTTAAAAGCTCCAGCCATCTCCTTTGCCTCATGTTAAGCTCCTTTTGATCAAAAAGATGCTTGAGACTCTTGTGATCTGTGAATATTTCGAAGGCAACACCATAAAGATAATGTCTCCACATTTTAAGGGCAAAGACAACTGCTACCAGTTCCATATCATGGGTTGGGTAATTTTTCTCATGTGGCTTCAACTGTCTAGATCCATAAGCGACAACCTTACCATGTTGCATTAAAACCGCACCCAGACCCTCCTTTGATGCATCAGTGTAAACTGTGAATCCGTCAGGGCCCGATGGAATTGTCAAGATGGGAGTTGTAGTGAGCCTTTCCTTCAGTGTCTGGAAGCTATTCTCACACTCTTCTGACCAAGCATATGGCATCTCCTTCTTGGTCAGTTGGGTGAGGGGAAGGGCAATCTGTGAAAAGCCCTTCACAAACCGCCTGTAATAACCAGCTAAGCCAAGAAAGCTTCGGATCTCAGATACATTCTTCGGTCGTTCCCAACTAAGGACTGCTTCAATTTTTGCAGGATCCACTGACACTCCTGCATCTGAGATAATGTGGCCTAAGAATGATACTTCTTGAAGCCAAAACTCACACTTACTAAACTTCGCATATAGTTTGTGCCTCCGTAAGGTCTCCAGCACTGTCTGTAAGTGAGTGCGATGTTCCTTCTCATCTCGAGAGTATATAAGGACATCGTCAATGAAAATCACAACAAAGCTGTCGAGGAAAGGCTGAAACACCCGATTCATCATGCCCATGAATGCTGCTGGGGCATTTGTCAAGCCAAAGGGCATCACCAAAAACTCATAGTGACCATATCTGGTTCTGAATGCGGACTTGGGTATATCCACATCCCGAATACGTAGTTGGTGATAACCAGATCGTAAATCAATCTTGGAGAAGATGGATGACCCTTGTAGCTGGTCAAAGAGATCGTCAATGCGTGGCAAAGGGTAACGATTCTTGATGGTTACTTTATTCAGCTGTCGATAATCTATACACATGCGCATAGATCCGTCCTTCTTCTTAACAAAGAGGACAGGTGCTCCCCATGGAGATGTACTCGGGCGTATGAAACCCTTCTCCAGCAGTTCTTGTAACTGAACCTTGAGTTCCTTCAATTCAGCTGGTGCCATCCTGTATGGTGCCATGGAAATTGGTTGAGTTCCCTGTATAAGAGTTATTTCAAACTCTACTTCCCTTTGTGGAGGAAGTCCCGGCAATTCATCTGGAAAAACATCTGGAAAGTTCTTAACAATTTCTACATTAGAAATCTCCTTGTGCTGCACTTGATCCCCAATGACATGAGCAATGTATCCCTCACACCCCTGATCAAGCAAGCGATGTGCTTGCAATGCTTATATGCATACTACTCCCCCAGAGGATGTACTCCTATCAAATACGAATTCCTGTAAATCAGGAATCTTAAAAATTATTTGCTTCTGGAAGCAATCAAGGCATGCATGGTGATTCTCGAGCCAATCCATACTTCCATCTGTAAGAGTAATAGGTATGCTTCTAGCATATAACCTCCGATATATACTGGACAGTCAGGAAACACCCGGTGGACAACAAATAACTGACCTCCAGGTCCCTTAATAAGATAAGGGTCTGTAACTGTGGTAGGCTCTCGGTCTAAGATACTCGCAAAGCTCAACGATACAAAAGAATGTGATGCACCAGAGTCAAAGAGAGCATGAGCAGTAAAGTCGCCTACAGAAATCATACCTCACACTACCGATCCTGAGGCGTGCGCTTGTCCATCAGTAATAGCATTCAACTGTCCCTCTCTTTGCGGTCCACTTGAGCATGCCGTGCTCCGAGTCTGGTAAGGTTGTCCCCTACCTTCCCGAGATGTAAAGCCGCGCCCCCGTTGCTGGGGACGTCCTCCTCGTACTACAACTCCAAACTGTGAAGATCCCAAGGGACAGTTGGACAGGATGTGACCATTCTGGTTGCATAGATAGCAGACCCGATCCTCCACACGAGCATCTGTAACAGTACTCAAAATCGGACGAGATGTCCCGGCTGGCTCAGAAAGTGCTTGCCCCAAGGTAGGAGCCCCTCTATGAGTAAATCTATTCGACACTCTAGAACGGTGAGGGTGGAAGCGTTGTCTTGCACGTGCTCCTGCTCTGTCATTGCGAGCTATCCTGTCAGAAAAGTTTGATCTCATCTGCATTGGTTTACTCTCGCATAAGTCTTGCTCCACCCGAGCAGCAGCATCAATCACTTCCTTCATTGTGACCAAACGAAGGGGCACCAATCTCTCACGAATCTCCTTGCGAAGTCCACGGAAGAACTTGAATGCCTTGTCAGACTCGGTTGGCACAATGCTAGCAGCATACTTCAGCAATTCTGTAAATTTGTTCAGATAAGCAACCACGGTCCTGTTCCCTTGCTCGAGTAGTGTGAACTCTACGCGGCGCTGCTCTAGCCAGTATTCCGGATAGAAATGTCCCGGAACACCTCAATAAATTTTTCCCAAGTAACTGGTGTTGCAATCTGTAGCTCCATAGAACTCCACCATTCCTCAGCATAGCCCGCTAATGAGTAAGTGGCAAGGGTAACCTTCTCCTCATCTGGTACATGTATGGTGCGGAATACCTTTTCCACACGCTTCAACCATCTCTCTGCCACATCTGGGCTTGTATTGCCCAGAAACTCTGGTACTTTCTCCTTGCGATATTTTGAAAAGATGTCCTCATGTCGCGGTGGTGGCGACGAGGGGGGAGGAGGAGGTGGTGGTGGCAGTGGTGGATCACCATCTCCCCCACCCATTCCAGACCCGCCTTCGGACGCAGATCTCGATAATCGCTCCTAGAGCATAAGCTGTCTCTGCTGCACATCCTGCAGCATCGCCATCATCACAGCCAACTGCTGCGCAGTCTGATCCCTACGAGGCGGCATGATGTGCAAGTGTAGAAATAAAAAGGGAATTGCAATTAGATCCTAGAGTAGAGGTCACTAATCAACCTTGATCATTACATTTTTTTTGTTAGTAGACCGAAGACTACTTGTCTAATGTACAATGGTATTTCTCCTATCATACAGTTGTCTATGATTGATGGGGTAATTGGGCTCTGATACCAAATGTAACGCCCCGCCTCGAGGGGAGCGCATCTCAACATCCCTTCTTGATATTACCCAACAACAATCATAAACAACCTGCATGATATACCATTTATACAAATAAGGAATTAGGGAAGAAAAATCTAAGTTTCTATTGATAACAAAAGTCCACATACGGATAACAATAAGTCCTCAGAGTCTCTTTATTACATCATAAATAATCAGAGAGGAAGGATAACAGAAACTACTAATAAACTAATTTAACACCCCAACCCAAACATAGTACCACATGGAAAACTCACAAAGTGTGGGTGTGGTCACTACAAGAGAAACTGCCTATAACTGGTGGGGATTACTACTTCTTAACTTGGGCTTAAGCATTTTGGGTGGTTGCCAACGGGTCCATCTGGGCCCGTACCCGACAAGTTGTCAGGGCCAGTTTTCCTCGATAACGGACCGGGGACCTAAGCCCGGGATGTTACAAATGGTATCAGAGCCAAATTCTCTCTGATAGTGGAAAGGGCTACCCGAGAGGTGGAGCCACCCCTACAAGAGGTTGGAGGAAATGGCTACCTGGAGTGTGCAGCCGCTACTATCACTGGGAATAAGTGATGTGACATGTCGCAACGAGGATGTTGCGAATATAAGTGGGGGAGGTTGTAACACCCCAACCCAAACATAGTACCACATGGAAAACTCACAAAGTGTGGGTGTGGTCACTACAAGAGAAACTGCCTATAACTGGTGGGGATTACTACTTGTTAACTTGGGCTTAAGCATTTTGGGTGGTTGCCAATGGGTCCATCTGGACCCGTACCCAACAAGTTGTCAGGGCCAGTTTTCCTCGATAACGGACCGGGGACCTAAGCCCGGGATGTTACAATTAGAATGGAGATAACATCTCCCCATAAAATAGGTGGGACGACCACCAATTCCATATAGGACTTGGTTGTCGTCCACTTATTTCCATGGTGGAGGCAATCTCATGAAATCTCATGAGATTGCCTATCTCCATGAAAATCTCCATTGTTGTTTCAACAACTTTTGTTGTGAATTATTCTACAAAAATAATTCATAATTAATTTTGAGAATATTGCAATCTTGCCATTGGAAATTTATGAATCACATTCACAACCCAAAACAAAATATAATTTATATTTTAAATTAATTATACAATGTGAATCCAATTCACACCAATAATTAATTAAGAAATATAAATCATAATTGGCTCTCTCTAATTCATTATAAATCACATTTATAATATATTATGAATAATTGGATATTTCTATCCATATTATTCTTATCTGCAATAATTAAATCGCTTTTAATTAAACTGGATAATTATCCACATGTATCAAATAATTAAATTATATTTAATTATCAATCTCTCAATGCTTAGATATAATTCAACTATGGAATCATTCTTGAACTCTTTCAAGAATAATGCGATTTCTACGCAGATACTTGGAGATAAGGACATGGAGATTGTATTGTCACACGTATATTGACTTGGATATTGAGATCACATCTCAAATCCAGATCTCATGGACCTCCCACAGATGCTTGATTAAATCAAGGTCGTAGACCTAATCTTCTCATTGCATCTGAATCTTATTCAGACCAATGTCCAATACATGGATAAAGATCAGGTCACTTGTCTACTGGGAGGAGTCACTAAAATCCAAACCTGTTTCATCACTCCCTCGGAATGGAAGCGTCATGGTTATACAATTGTTTATGATCAAATCACCCTCAGGTATTCCTAACACCTGTACATCCTGCATACTGGAAGACCTATGATGAAACCCACAGATGTAGATCAATTTTGTACTATCTTCTTTAGGGTTCAATCATCAAGTTTCTCAGTCTTGGTCATTGGGAATTGGTATCGATCATATGCCTTCCCAAAGCATATATCATACCTTCAAATTCTTGCCATGCTTCCAAAGCATGATGACTATGCATGGAATTTGATCAGTCCCAATACCTCAAGAGTGAGCTCATGCCTTCCGGTTCACATGTGAACCTGTATGATCCATTTGAGAGATCGTATTAATCATATGTCCTTACATGCACACCAGCTCACCGGTGTATAGACCTTGATTAGGTCATCAACATATTGGTCTGCCAAATGTACACACTCAGACATATAGTAACACATCTGTCTTTGGTCAGAGGATGCGTGCCTATGCTGTGACAACATTTAAAAAAGGTCTTCGGTTATCTCGATCTCGTTAAGTCAACCCTTTGACTGAACTAGTCTGACACCTCCGAATCTCTATTCCCATGCTGAGGACCTGCATCAAGAGGTCGGTCAGATATCAACCTAAATGAGAAAGGATTGCCATCTCCTATTCAGGCTGGAGATCATCTCTCAACAATTATTTGACGGTGCTTGATGAGTCCTCAATCTAACTCTTTAGATATTCATCCAAGCACCAACCTCTGTGATTCAATAACTGAATCAACAGTTGTATGATCATCAAGATGGCCATGGTACATAACTCTAATTGTACTAAGGGACCTATTATGCAAATTGGTTATTCTTCATTTCAAATCAGGGAATGGTATTCGCAATAACATTTATTTCATAATGGCTCGTCGTGGGCTCACATGTCCAACATAGCATCGCCTAGTCTGCTAGCGAAAAGTAAACAAAACTCAAGCGGTGAGGTAGCCTACAAAAAGATGCTTCTGTCTCACCCTCTAAGTGGAAGTGCAGTCCAATAGAGGGATAGTTCTACTCCAAAACTACGCCACTGAGACGGGTGAGAGAGACTCTTCGGAAAAGTCACTCTAAAAGAAAAACCGGCCTGACCGGTACGGGCTAACGAACTCGAAAAACTAAAACCAAGGGACCTCCAGCCTAGGTACCCTAAAGAACAAGAGTCAGCGGAACTGGTCTTGAAAAGAAAACCTGTGGAAACCAGAGAGGGTAAAAACTACGAGCGCTCGCAAAATCCGAGAGGAAGACTGGGATCCTGGACCCGTGCACTAAGTGGTCGCTTCCCTAACTGGGCTTCCTATCTCTCGTCCAGTTGAGGGTCACCGCACCATCGCACAGTCAGGTGCAAAGGTCACAGTGACTGGCACTCTTAATTATCAGTCATCAATGACTTGATCCTTCATCCTTTCTTAATCCTTTATGTGGTTGATTGTACATATCTAGGTCTTTTTGATCAACGATCTTATTGATATAACTGATTCATCATTGATTTCACTTATTCATCTACCCTATCATTTCTCAATCTCTTCAATGGTTGACTTTACAAATCTAGATATTTTATCATTTCCTATCTTTGGTGATATGTATAAATAGTAGAGTATACCTAAAAGATTAATTTATGAAGATGATCGGTCTTTGTGGTCACATGTTATTATTTCAAAAATCATAAGATTACCATCTATGCTTTGTACATGGATCTAGCTAGTCTTTATCATTTTGTTTTATATGGTACCTATACAAGAATCGTGTCTCAATTGTACCAGTTTCAGTTGAGACATCAAAGGAGGTGTGTTTTCTGATCAATTACCATAACATCCAATATATAATAAATTGTATGAATAGTAGACTATACATAATGATCAATTGATTGATGATTTCTTATTCGTAAAGATCTTGAGAAATCATTTGTTGACTTTGACAGCGAGCGATTGTAGCCAATGGACATATGCATCTAATTTCGAACTTCAATCCAAAAATCTGTTCAGAAGGTATCACTCCCCTGACCTAGTTAACACAAAGTTACAATGGTGTAGATAAAAGTGACTTCGATTTCTACAGGTGGTGGGAATGTAAACTTTCAATAGTGCAGTATAATCATCATAAACAATAGCAATGATTAATAAGCACATTCCATTTTGCAACAAAGTCAAGGAAAATTACTTTGTCATTTAACCTATTTAATTTTCCATACTATTTCTGATTAATTAGTCATGATTTTATGGTCTAACAATAATTCATTTGCTTGTTGCTCACTTGGTTATGTTGCTGCAATAGGTTTCTCTACATTGCATAAGTAAAATACCTTCATGATGTTGCCCATACTCTTCTTATTCATCTAGCTCATGATACTCCCTTGAAGATGCCGCATTCATGTCAAAGTATTTACATTAAACAGACAGAATCCATACTTTTCCCTATTCCTCTTGACATGTAGGTTCATGAGCAATCCAAATCTATCCCTTCATCAAACACTACTCAAGATGCTTCTTTACTTCAGTTGGTTTCCCTATGTCAAGGGGTGAGATCATGTGTTCACCATTCTATCTCTAATTATTATGAGTAATGACTTATTTGATCCCGAATGCAATCCATTGATGTACTATTAACTGTATTTATTCTAAGAGATTATATTGATATATTACAAAACTCTAACTGAAGTCAGGTCATGAATGCTAAGAAGAATGATCCTCTAACCTCATGCCATTTATTTTGAATGTCACTCTTGTTTCCTTTCGATGGTTATTTCCTATAGAGCATACACTTGATGGTAAGGTTGATTGGCTTAAAGAGGGGCTTTCAGTAAAAGAATTCTCTTATACGTATGGAATTGATTACATCAAAACCTTTTCTTTAGTAACCAGTATGGCGTCCAGGTGCACCAAAAGTTAGCTTATTTGTGAGTTTGATATGATCAATACTTTCTTATAAGATAATATCAAGTAGGTGGTTTTTATGTCCCATCCCTAGATACCTCGAAGACTTTTGTAAAAACATTTATAGGCTAAGTCATGCATGGAAGGCAGCAAGAGGAGTGGGAAAGATTGTACCTTTGACCGTCTAAGCTTGGAAGGTATTTTTTTGTGTCTTCACTTAACATGCAACAATAGTTAAAATACCTGCTGGACAACATCATAAAAAGGAAAAAAACTGAATTAGAGACTCCAATATTGACTTTAATGAAAGTAAAGAGAAGATGGATTTGTACCTTCAGAAATCTCCAATTTGGAGATCCAAACTTGCATGCGGCTGATGAATCCATGATTCATTAACTTTTCTGTCGCATTTTGTCTTAAAACCCTTAACAAATGCATTTAAATAGTCATTAAATTCTATCTTTTAATAAATCATCATTCATGAATAAAAAAAAGTCATTTTTAACCATCAAAATCATGTAAATAAATAAAGAACAAGAAAAGAAAGAAAAGGCAGATTGAATATATGTATATATACAATATGACTTAAGATATAAATATAACTGAAAGGTATATTTATAGCCTAACCTCCGAGACCAAGTCAGCATGAATTGGTCGACAAACCGAAAAGTAGGGGGATAAGGAAAGAAAACAATAAAAATAAATTAATACATGCACCATATACACCTTTCACTATTTATAAATAAATACAAAATTTCAAAGATTTTTAATTAATCTATATATAATATTTTTCGCCAAACCCTTTTCCTAATTATTCCTAAAAATATATATAAAAATATAAAAATAAGTTAAAAATATTACCATGTATATATGCCAAGAAATCTAGCCTATAAATTGTCAAAATCTCAAATTCCGAACATCATAACTTCCTCATACGAACTCCAATTTCACTCTACTCACCTTTAAATACATAAACTAATATTCTCTAATTAATGAAGGTGGTTTTATCGAAATCGGTGTCTGTTTGCAAAAAGTCGGTTTTGGGACCAAAAGACAACGGGGTTTCTGGGCTATTTATTTTATGTAACACACATTATTTATAGTTTTCTTAATGTTATAATTTTTAAATTATTTCATGATCTTGTATTTTCACCCTAAATTATTTCATAATTTTTGGAGCATATTTATTATTTTAATAAAATCAAAATCCCTAAATTATAGGTATAAATGAACTGGCTAATCTATATCTCTATTTATTAAAATATATAAATTAACTCATTCAAATCCATAAAAAATTCCACAAGCCTTATTTATTATTCTAATAATTAAGAAAATATAAAATTAATTTTGGATTATTTATTTATTAAATTAAAAATCTAAAACTTATTTATAAATATATATTTATTAATATAATATTTATATTTTGAATAATATTTATTATTTATAAAAAGTATTTATTTCATAAAATAGATAATTAATTTATCTACATCTTTTGTATTTACACCTAATTAAAATAATTCTATTTACTATTTATTATCTTTTTTACAAGTAATTAACAAGATCTGGGCCAACCAGGTGCTGACACTTGTCAGCACCTGGTTTTTCTTCTCCAAGATTCTGGTATGCTGGCCTGCTCTGACCGGCTATCTTCCTCCATTTATCCCACGCATCCCATAACACCTCCGAGCTATCTAAACCACTGGATTTACTCCTCTAACAACCCTCTACCTCGCCTACCCTTCGATTTTACTTGGGGAGCACTCCATTGATCTATAAAAGCCCCCAAAGATCGCCATTAACGACATTAACACTCCAACAACCTGAGCTCCAGCTCCAGTTGCCCGACTCCCCAAACTTCGTAGCCTCGCGCCGCTCACTCAGGAGGTGACAACTCCGCTTGAAGGTGCTCGCGTGGAGGAGGAGACATCGGAGGAGGTTCCAAGGCGATCACGCTTCCTTGCATCGCCGCCACGTGCGCGTCCAGCTCCGGCGAAGGTCGATCATCGAGCTCAATTTCCAAGTAATATACCTTGGATTCCACAGACCTACTCCCTTCACTTCTCAGTATTTTTCCTCGATTTTCGTGCGTCAATTAGTGACGTTAATCGTGTGATTAGGTAGTTTAAGAATTTAGGTTAGACACCCATTCGTAATCCCTTCCAAATTCATTTTAAATCGATTTCGAATCACGACTCCATTTCCGCACCTTCTCACGCACCTTTCAATAAAATCTGGAAACCATCTTTTTCTTCACATTTTGAACTTGCAAACCGATTACCCTTGCGCCAATTCCTTGGGAATCGAGCGAATCAATCTTTCACTTGCAGGTCTAACTACAATTAGGAGCAATTGTCAATTTCCTGGAAGCCTTCATCGGCACGGAAATTGACTTCGAAGATGAGATGGCAGCCTGTATGAATCTCTAGAATCTGTGAACAGCCATCTTCTTCGCCGGATCCTCGCCGCTTTGAATCGCCGCCATCAACACCCACCCGCGGGCGAGCTCGAGGGGTGGAGGAGCCACCCCTCTGGCCCCGCCGGAGCGTCCAAATCACAGTCAGTTGATCGTGAAAAGTAGGAGAAGGAAGCCTCGTCACCAGCGACTCCAACAGACTCAAGAACAGTCGAGCTACAGGTGCTCGACACGTGGCAAGAGCACAGGCATCCGATCCGCGTCTTGACGTTCTAATCTGAGCCATTAAATCCGAACCAGTGGAAATTTTACACCTTAAACCCAGAAGCGTCTCCAGAGTTTAATTCCGCCTCCAAGGTTTCTAGTATTTACATTTAGGCCCTCCGCAGGGACCTAAATGTAATACATTTGTATTTTGTTTACAATTCAGTCCCTGTGAGGACCTTTTTGCAAAACATTTAATATAGTTTTTTTACGCTTATGTCCCTGGGCTGTAGGGGTTGTTTTGACCTCGTTTGACCTCTGGTTTTGACGATTTCTTTAGGGTAGTTACGCAACTACCCCATCTACTTTAGAAGTGATAAAAATAAAATCGCAAAAATAAAACCGAAAAAATCATAATATTTTATTCTGTCTCCTTGAGTTCGACCCAGGCACACTTACCTGGTAAAATATTTAGTGTAGATTTTCCTTCGGAAAACCGAATTTGTTTGATACGAGCTAAGATCGTATTCTTTCGCGGCTTTTTCTACATCGACCACGTCTTCTCTAAAAAATCCGCAAAACCGATTTTCAGCTTTATCAAAATGGCACTGTTGCCGGGGAGGCGTTAGAACTTTTTGATTTTTTTCCTTTCTTTGTGATTTTATTTTTCTCTCTTCTTTTTGTTTCGTTTTTCGTACGTTTTTTTCGTACGGCTTTTCTTCGTGTTTTGTTTTTGAAGTTTCTCTCGATTTTCTTATGGCTTTCTCGGCTTTCTCGATCGGTTTTCTCTGCTAACTATCTTTGCAGGGCCTGCAGGATCAGTCGGATTCTTCGGAAGCGGAATCAGTTGAAAGAGCAGAGGTCGGCTTCTTCTTCACGAGTCGCTGCAGAGGGCAGGGTAGTTAGAGTAATTTTTGTAAAAGAGAGAGCAAGGGAGAGAAGTTGTAATAAACAATAAACAACCCCCCCCCCATTTTTTTTCAGGGCATGATTCGCCGGATACCGTGTATCCGAGGATCAGGGCACTCACCGCGGTTTTTATCGCTTATCGGCTTTCTGTGGTTTTCTGTTTTCTAGATGCTTGTTTAGGATTTTTAACTCTATCTGATTGCGCCTACGTAGTTAGTCTTAGGACTCGCAACCTAGGTGTATGAATTTAGGGTTTTATAATAAAAAATCGGTAAATGTTGTTTGAAAAAACCAAAAAAAATAACAAAACCGCAAAACTAAAATTGGGACTGCTAATCCTATCTGATCTAAAAAGCCGTAAAACGACTCAATTGATTTGGGAGAGTAAACCCCCACACACATCTCAGAGTGCGCGAGCTAGAGAGCCGACCCATAAGGTTAGAGCCCAAACCCCGTATTTCTCGTGAAATACTACTGGGTTCATACACCTGATCACTGTTCCTCAGTGGGTAAGCTCGGGTAGCCGGAAATGGTCCGGGTTTACTTAGCAGAGTGGAAGTTTAGAGGACACTACGCAAGGCTCCGTCCTCAAGTAACACGGGTAGCCGGAAACGGTCCGTACTTACTCCCATACTGGCTGAGTGCGAGTAGTCTTTTGTAAGGACTCGGGCTAGTGTTTCGGAGAAACCATCGGGCACCTATTGGCTTGCTCAGCCCGCGATAACCGCAAAACTTGTTTGCTAATTGCAACCCTAAAATCAAAAAGATAAAAAGATAGAACTCTTACGGTCTTCATCGGGTTGAGTTGGCGAACACGGGGTTTGCTTTGTGTTTGCTTGCAGGGCGTGAGTTTCCGCGGCTTTCGCATTTTTCTCTCTCACTTGAATCGTAAACGTGCTCTCCCGACTATTCCTCTTGACATCGAAGATGACGTCTCGACAGCTTTTCGGCTCAGACTCCGTGAGCTTTCGACCATCCACCGTCGAGCATACATCTTCACAGGCTCGGGATGACCCTCTTTCCGAGCCGATCCCATCAGATCTCGAGGCAAGTCAGACTCAGACTCCCTCGCCTCCTGGCCAGATTATTGAGGTAGACCCTCGCCTCAATACATCATCTAGATCTCCTACATACTTTTCGCTGAGTTCTTACGAGAGTTTTCATTTCACAGACGAATAGATGGCTCGCGGTAAAGGACCAGCATCAGACGAGAGGCCACCAGCTGGGGAGCAGCACGAAGGAAGACCAGACGCAGATGTTACAACTGGCATTCTTGATACACTTCAGCAGATGAACTTAAAGATTCGAGAACAGCTTAGAGTTCAAACTGAACTGCGAGCTGAATTAGATACGCTGAGAGCAGGGGCCGGGAACCAGTTACCGCATGTGGTTCCCGCGACTTTACGGGACGAGTATGACCGGGGCGCAAGAACGCTCTACCATTGGATTCGGCTACCGCCGAATCAAGGGCCATACGAACTGAGACCGTCCTTCATCTCTTTGCTTCCCAAGTACTATGGGAATGCCGCAGAGGAGCCGTTCACATTTTTACAGCAGTTCGAGATGATTTGCGGAACGGATTGCTATCCAGGAGTTACGCAGGAGGCCGTACGCCTCAAGGCCTTCCCCTTTGCCTTAGCCGATAAGGCTCTTTATTGGCTGAGTCATCTGGGGAGGGAGATCTCTACATGGGACGACCTGAAGTCCACCTTCCTGCGCAAATATTTTCCTTTGGGAAGGACGAACATGATGAGGAGCCAGATCTCCAACTTCACGCAGTTGCCGCATGAATCATTCCATGAGGCATGGAATCGATTCAAGGATCTTACGGAGAGATGCCTGCATCATGAGATCCCGATGAAGTTGCTCGTACAAAACTACTTCGGAGGACTCCAGCCGGAGATTCAGGGGCTAGTCAGTGCCGCATGTGGCGGCAGTTACTTGAAAAAGGATGCTGACTCAGTCTGGGCCATCTTTGAAGGAGTGGCCGAGAACTCGAGAGTCGTAGACTCTACTCGGGCATTTCAGAAAGCCCCGCAGCCACCACATCACCGAGAACATCACAAGGTGGCTAACATCTCAGATGTTGAATCCAACACCAACATGGGATTTATTAGCGATAAATTGACGTTGGTGGATGTGATTCACAAGCATGTCCAAGACCTACAGCCGCTGCGAGAGTTGGAGAAACTCTCATCTCTACCTCAGCAGCTGAGTGATCTCTCGAAGAAGGTCGCTGATCTTCAGATCCAGTACCAGCAGAGCCAGACTTCTTCGAATGTGCAACTAGCATGGAGGATCGCACCCGCTCCACCCACCCGTCAGATCCACTACGTCCAGAGCGAGTCCGAGATTCCGCAAATCGATTAGCACGAGGATCAGTCTCATGCCAATCCCGGCCAGATCACCAGCACCATAGAGATGGAGGTGGAGACGCAAGCCACTCTCGAGATCAATGGGATTTGGTATACTCCGATGCAGCAGCCAAGTATACCGAATCAGCAGCTGCAGTAGCCGTTCGGTCATCCACAGCATGGACGTCCGAACTTCCAGCACCTTCAGACTTTCACGCCACAACAGTCTCACCCGAATGTCTATCATCAGAGACCGCAGCATTCATATCAGCACCCTGCTCATTATTCACATAACTATCCTTATCAGCAGCCGCAGCAATCTTCCTCCACACCTCAGCGATACTCCCAGCCATCCACCTCTCAGCATTACACGCCAAAGCAGGAGAGAGGAGCTAGCCAGGGCCACCACACCGAACCAGAGATGTCTTCATAGGCCCAGGCACTCAACCAGATCATGGACATGCTGAGTATGCTCCAGATCGCACACAAGACTGAGATGGAGCAGGTTAACCGTCATCTGGACGAGTTAACCGTGCCGAAGACCACTCTCCCAGCCCAGCCTCAGATGAACCCGAACAACAAGAGGAGGCATCCAGAACAGGTAGATAGTACAGGTAAGATCTCATTTCCTGAATTTTTATTTAACTTCATTCGTCTCAGGAGCGGTAGATCACCACAAGCATATGCTGGAGAAGAGGAGAGGGCACCAGAGGAGCACGAGCAGAACCATGATTTTGAAGCCGAGGAGGAGAAACCGCAAGATGATGAGGACCACTATGCAAACTCAAGAGACGGGAGCGATGCCGACACAACAGATATGGACATTGGCGAATCAGACAATGACATCGCGCCAGATCAGGTAGAGAGCCCCGACAAAAATATTTCTTCCCCTGTCTTAGAGAGTTTTATAAATAATTCTAAAACTCTCGATGTACAAGCTGATTCCAATTTGAATAAAATTTCTGATTTTCTAACTCCTGAAATTGTTCCTTTTCCCGATCCTTTGTTTGGAAGAGGAAAGAAAAACAACAAAAAGAATGTTGTCACTCCAGAAACCGAACGATTACTGAAAGATCACATCTTTCTGAAGATTCCACTGCACGATGCCTTGGATCATTTTCCTATGCTCAAGAATCAGTTGAGGAATAAATGTACTACACGTAGGAAGAAAAGATCACGAGTTGAGAAGCATATTTTGACCAAGGCCACTTCGTGTGCTATCAGGAACAAGGTACCCAAGAAAAAGAAAGATTCAGGAGCTCACTATGTCAATTGCCAGATTAAAGACACTACATTCCATCGTACTCTCTTAGATAATGGATCCTCGATCAATTTACTCCCATCTTCTTTGCTTGATAAGCTCAAGCTAGGTCCTCTCTACAAATCACGAGCAATACTTCAGTTTGCAGATAGATCTGTGAAGAGACCTAGAGGTGTGTTGAGGAACATTATCGTGACCGTTCAGGGCTTGCAGTTTCCAGTGGATTCCACCATCCTAGATATGTCGTGCCCTACACAGTTAAACCTTGCTCCAATCATTCTCGGGAGACCCTTCTTGCAGACAGCAAGAGCACTCTTTGATTATGATGCTGGGAGAGTATCTTTCCGCACAGACAATGGAGAGATACACATTGAGATGGAGAGAGAATGTAGCAGTCCTAGATCAGTATTATCATTCACTTCAGAGGACACCAGTCTTGCAGAAGATTGTCAACACATAGATGAGACATAGTTTCCTGATCTTGAGAGTGTTTATTTTGATACCCAAGATATCCTATACGAGGATAGGGTAGATCACTTGGTACCTAGTTATTCAGATGATTGTTCACATACAGAGACAAATTTTATATCAGATTCAGATGAGAAGTCACCTGCAGTAGACATCTCGATGCCGCAAATTGAAAGAACACAAATTACAGCACAAGAGTCGATTGATTACATTGCACAGATCATACAGTCTATTCAGCGTAGAGAGTCGGATGGTGTGATGCTTACACATATAGACACCTTCTGCAGTCCGACTCCAGAGATGCATATTTCAGAAAAGAGAGCTATGCCATGTATAGAGTTCACTTACAGAGGAGGCTCTACTTTTCCAGCCAATGATCAGTACACACATAAAAAGCAGAAAATTCAGTATGATCCTGGCTAAAGTGATCTATTTTGTACAGGATTCATGATCATTCTTTCATTTCATCTCATCCTGTACAAATTCTTTTTTGAGCCATTCGTTTCTGGAGAGTCACAACACTTGTATATTCTTTGTAGACCACAATCGTCCCCATTTTTGCTCGTCTTCTAGCTTAGGATACCAGATCCTAAGTATAGGGGGGACCAATTGTTCGCTGATTTACGTTTTATTTTTTGTTCTGATTCTTTTTGTATAGCCTTTCTTTTTCACAAATCACTGGTCTCAGATTTTTGACCACACTCGTTTCTATACTTAGGATGCCTTATCCTAAGTATAGGGGGGGCCGAGTGATTTCGATGATTTTGTATTCTTTTCCTTTTGAACTTTCGTTGTTTATTCTTTTCATTCAGTCATCCCGTTTTTGCTCTCCCGTGATACTTACGATGACCTGATCGTAAGTATAGGGGGGGTTGACTGACTTGTACACTCTCTTCTTTTTCACTCACTTTTACTTAGCACGAGTTATGTCCTCCTTTTTCTCTTTTGTCACTATGGGGACATAGCACAAGCTAAGTATAGGGGGTGCGTATATATTGTATATATACTTTCGTCCATAACTCGTACTTTTATGTATTTTCTATATCTATAAAATCCATAAAAAGAGGGTAAGGGTTAATTAAAATTCACTTATTTATTTATTATTTATAAAATCCTTGTAAATAAGTAAAATATGTTTAAAATTTGTATTTAAAATAGGTACTTAAAATATGTATTTAAAATTTGTACTTAAAATTTGAATAATACTTATTTAAAATCCTATTTATTAAAATATGTGTAAAAACCAGTTAATCCTTGTAAAAATCCTTTGTAGACAAAATCTGTAAAATACATTAGATACTTAAACCGAATAAAATATATCTTGTAAAATTCTTGTATAAAAACTTGTTTATAAAAACCATAAAATCCATAAAAAAATACAAAGTCCTAAAATTTATAAAAATTACAAAAGCCTTAAAATCCATAAAAATGAGTAAAATTCAGAAAATACACTTCACAAAAATATGGTTGCATTTGCATTCGCACTTTTCAGAATAAGTTTGATTTCTGAAACTAAGGAGTGAGTCTAGTCTAAAGAATGGAGCTTGATTACGGCCTTTAACTTTCATTGTAAGGAGCCTGGTTAGGATCTGGAATTTAGACTCTTCAGGTCTTGTGACTTAAAATCTTTGGGTTCCGTAAGACCATATTCAAGAAATCAAGTCATATGTGCTTAAGTAGACCATTTGGAGTCATCCGTACAACTCTACACCAATGAACCAATCTTGAACACATGCACTCTGCTTTTAGCTCGACTCACATGGATTTCCGAAGGGCAGTACACCTTGGTAGTGTGTTTCTATCCTTATCTTTGGGGCATTGACGTCTAAAGACGGGAGAGATTGGGTTGCGATAGTTGCTTCGGATGAGGGAAGGATCTGCTGACACAATTTTTCTAAGACCTCAAAAAAGGGACGGACTAAAAAGATGCTATATCCGTCGAGGAACAAAAGGTGAATGCAGTGCAAGCAAATTACAAAGTCAAAGCAAAGCAGAAGACACCAAATAAGACCACAATGGTCCAAGCTTCCACCAAAAATGCCAGCACATCTTAGTGGAGACTCAGCTACACCGGTTGGGCTTCACAAGGAGATGCGTCTACACTGGCCGCACTCCACTTCTTTCTCATTCTTCTAACTTCTCCCTATATTCGATTGTGGACATAGCAGAATTGAACTCAGAAGGGAATACCTCCCTCCCCGAAGAAAGAGTAGCGGGATGAGGAAGCCATAGAAGTGTATAGCCGAGATTGACGGTTTCTTCGGTTCTCTAAGCAGGAAGAGTGATGAATACTCATTCATCACTCTTTATTCTTATATTTTAGCTACAAAAATCTTTGCAAATGCATGTATATGTTTGTAAATACAAATAATTACCAAAAGCATGCATGGTGTAAAAAGTAATAATTAGCATGTTTTTGTGTAAAAATAAAAGAATAAAGATTAAAAAGAAAAAGAGGGAAATATTTAGAATAAATATTGAGCAACCTAATCCTAAGGGAGGGCTCAACATGGGCCTGACCGCATAAAAGCCAAAGTAGAGAGAGATAGGGGCTCATGTGTGTAAATATCCCTGTAAATACAATAAATATATTTTCCTCCAAAAATAGAATAAAAGTGGCTTGCAAATATTTGTATATATTTATAAACACAAAATCAAGGAAACAAAAATTACCTTTCTTGTACATATTCCCTATGTATATAAACCCACTGCTATATTTATTTAGCCCTATTAAAAAATAAATTAAAATTCCTAAAAATTTGTACATATTCTATCTTGTATGGTGTAAATAAATAAAATAAAAACCATAAAAACAAAAAACAAAATAAAAAGAACAAAATTAAAAACCAAATAATATTGTATATATATGTATATACTTATTTATTTCACCTTTGTATATAAATAATAAAAATAAAATAAAAATACCTTTTTATTCCTAATTTTATGCTATAAATAAATAAAATATAAAATAGGAATAAAAATGCACAAAAATAACTAATTAAAAATCAAAAATCAAAACCCTATATTGTATATATACCTATATATAGTTCTATTATGTAAAGAAAAAATTAAAACAAATATTTTTCATATTTTAAGTTTTTTATAATTCGGCCATTTGCTATTTTTAATTTAATTTCTAAATCATTTCCAGGTGGCTGATTCTCATTGGTCCACGGGGATGTTGACCGCCCGGTCAACTCCCCCCTGTGGACCACTTCCCACGGGTCGTGACGGCCGACTCGACTTCCCCGATTTTTCGCGTCACGACCCGACCTCCATCCACCCAAACCCAGGGTCCAATCCGTCCACGCCAGATCCGACACCCTCGCCGGGATGCCCGCCTCGGGGTCCGCGCTCTGAGCTGCCCTACCCGATCGTCTTTAGCTGGACCCCTGGCTGTATAAAATCTAAGCTCCGCCTCCATTTTCCTGATCTTTGGCTCCCCACCTTACCTTCCCAGGACCTCCAGTGCCATCCTCGAGGTGGCAGCTCGCCGTTGGTTGTGTTGCAGAGAGGAGAGGGTGCTCGGACCTCAGATCCGACGTCTTCGCGCCGCCGTGCTCCGCCTGAATGTAGAGCTCGAGCCTCGGGCCTCGACGACCCGCGAGGTAATGACCCAGAGCTCCCAGAGCTCACGCCCAGTCGATTCGTCCACCCAGGTAGCCTTAGTTCCCTTTCTTTTTCTTTAATTTCGCATTATGCCCAAATATCACCATCGTCGTTCACCTTCGATTCTGGACATATCCGCCTTCGCCTCGATCATCGGACCACCCCATCACGTTCGCCTCTCCTCCGCGCACGTTCTCCGCCCTTCCACTCAACCTATCTCGCACAGGAGCTGGGGTCTCGAGCTCCTCCGCCGTCGCATCGCCGGAGCTCGACCGCTCCGCCGCACCGACCATCTTCACCCACGCTTACCGGGTCGAGGCACTTTGCCCTCGACCCGCGAATCTGCTGGTGTGTTTTGCAGGGACATCCGAGCCCATCTGAGGGCCTGGACCATTTGAAGCTGCAGCTCGACCTCCGCCAGACTCGCATGAGCTCATCAGAGCTCCGTCGAGCCATCGGAGGGTATCAGTCGACGCGGGAGGCCAAGGAGCTTCTCTTCCAATCATCAGTGTCCCGCGAGGGGGCCGGGAGCGCATGCAGCGAGCCGGCGAAGGTTGCCGGCCATCAGTTCTTCCTCGATCTCCAGATACCGTCGGATCCCCTTCCAGCTCCAGTTTGCATCTCCGCCGTCCATCTGAGGAGCCACCATCAGCGTTCGATCTTTGGAGGAGCGATCCGGATCGTCGGCTCAGCGAGGCTGAGTCACAGCGCCTCCCCTATCGTCCGATCTACCACGTGGCGAGGTCCCAGCCGTCGATGAGCGCTGAGAGAGCCTTGCGTTGGGCGCCACCATTCCTACACCGTCCGATCCACCACGTGGCAGCCATCCGTCCCTCGCATTAATAAAGGGGTAATTGCTCTTAGTCCCCCCCCCCCCCGTTTGCTTTATTTCGTGTTTAGTACTGTAAATATCATAGTCAGTTGTTTTTATTTTGGTACTTTTGCATTGAGGACCTCGTACTTAGTTTATTTACATGTATGCCCCTGCCTGTAGTGGATCGCGTGCGTCGACATGTGTTTAGTTGGGATTTTTGCATGATTAGCCTCATAGTTTTAGGGTGTTAATGAATGAATGAAAATTTTTAGAAAATTGCAGATATGCCCTTGTGAATGATTTTTATGCACATGTGCGTTTATTAGTGGATTATTTACATCGAAGCCCCTGGACTTTTAATACTTGTTATTAAATAGTCTAGGAACTTTGTTTCTTTGCAATTAGGTCCCTGTGTGCCCAAGACACACGCCTCGTACATGACTTCTTGGAAATTTTGCACCGGACCCCCTGGAACTTCTTCTAATTGCGTACAGGTCCCTATGCACTTTACCTAGGTTTTGATTTTTAGTAAAATATCAAATTAACTCCAAATTCGATGAAAGTTGGATACATGGCTCCTGCCATGTAGTAAAATTTTCTAGAATTTTTGGAGACATTTTTGGTTTTATTTGATATTTTTAAAAATTCAAAAACAAGCTTTTTCTTTACTGTCTGACTTGAAAATTCACAAAAAAATAGTAAAACACCTCTACAAATTATAAAAAAATTAGTTAGAGTGTATTTTGCCTTGTTTAATTTTCTGACCAATTTTGGTCATTTTCATTATATAAAACTCATAAAAATTGAAAAACACTAAAAACCCTATAACATTTCTAATAATTAATTTAAAAATCCAAAAATAATAATTTCAGTGCCTCAATTTTCCTTAGACTTTCTAGTTTCTAGGAAAATTACCTTCAGACCTTGATAGGGCCTTTATTTTTTATATTGGCTCTCCAAGTCTGACTGGACAACACTTTCATTTTTCTGCCTTGTTTGATTTTTAGAAAATTAAATAATAATCAAAAAATACCAAAAATTAACCAAAAATAGTAAAAATTATAAAAAAAACATAAAAATATTTTTATTTGAATTTTTGAGTGATTTTTGAGTGCCTTAATAATTGCTTGAAGTTGGTTGCTTTATTGCTTTCTTTATTTTCTTCATTTATTAAAAATCTAAAAAAATTATAAAAATTTAAAAATCCACCAAAAATACATTTCTTTTATTTTATTTCTTTTTAGACTACTTCGTAGGCCGCAAGGCCATCACGTGCTCCTTGTGTTCGACCCTGGTCGCTATACCAGGTTAATATAATAGCGAGACTGCTACTTGTGTTTCTTTGATTTTTATCCGATTTGGTGGTCTATTTTTCTCGATCGACATCACCCGAGTGATTGAGGTCGCAACGACCGCTTGAGATATACCTGATTTACCTCGCTCGCTCGGCTGTGTCATCAGAATGGCGCCGTTACCGGGGAGCACGGCTTATTAGTTTTTATTTTTGCTTTATGTTCTTTTTCAAAGCTTTTCACGGCTCTTTCGGAGTCCGCGCCTTTTTCGTGGCTTTTTCTTTTTCTCTTATTTTGTTTTATTTTCTTTTCTTTTCTTTTCTTTCTTTTTTGTTTTTGTTTGATTTTGTGTGTTTATTTTATTTGTCATTTCTGCACATATGCCCCTGTTTATATTTTCTGACTTTATTTGATTATTTTTGGTATGTGACACTCTGTCTGCTTTCTTGCGAGGGCCCGAGGACCGAGGAGGCGACTTTCGAGGAGCCGGCACAACCGCGAGACTCGGAGGCGGCTCCTTAATGCACGGAGCTGCAGGAGAGAGCGAGGGAGGAGCTGAGTGGGAGAGGAGTAGCTAGACTTCACTTTTATTTCATTTGATTATTGTAATAATACAGGGACAGAGACTTGGACTTCTTTCTCGGGTCTGTTTTGCCGAGCACCGGTGTGCTCTGGGGACCCTGTAGCTAGCTTAGATTTCCGCGGCTTTTTCGCAGCTTTTTGGTTTTTTCGCAGCCTTTTACGGTTTTACGTGGTTTTTCTCGAGCTCCTAGATTTAGGACTTTCTGCTTGACTGTGCTGTAATTAGTAGGATCCACACACTTAATATCTGCCTGTTCCTATAGATCATTAATTGGACCTACTAATAAATCATTAATAAAAATAGTTGATTCATTTTCCTTCGAGCCTACGTGTCGCAGCCTGCCATGCCAAGCGCTGCTCCTGAACCCGATTTGTCGGGAGGAGGAGGGGTAGACCAAGATCGGACTCTCAGGATCGAGGGCTGAGTGACTAGCTAGACGGTTCTGTCGTGTAGAAGTTGCCTGCTTAGGACTCGGCTTTTCCCGCTGCACCATATAGGTAGTTTACTTTTCTGTCTTTACATTTATGCGTGGATCATATTGCATGTAGAGTGCTGGAGACAGGTACGCATTTCTGACTTTGCATGCATCATTGATTTCATTGTGCATCGGCTTTTTCGTCTTCTCCCCCGATTTTTGACTTAATAAACAGGAGAACCGAAAAATTCGTTAGGCCTCTTTGTTTGTATTGAAAAAGATTAAAAAGAAAAACTATAAAATTGGGACTGCTTAAACTATTAATCACTAAAAGATACTTGATTGAAAAAATTTATCTTGGGGAGAGCAACCCCCTCATTGCTTGGTTTGATTGCGCGAGAGAGTGACCCGAACACTAGGTAGAGCCCTCTGGTACCATTCTCGACTGATTACCGACTCTTCTGTGCGGGATAGTCGGTTGGAAAGGTATCGGGTATCCCAGCAGGTCACGTAATCGCTCTGATATCTTGATTGTTCACCAAAATAAAATTTGACAAGATAATTTGACCGAACTTTCACGGTCATCAGCTCGCGTTGCGTTGGTGAACTTGGGGGTTTGCTTGTGATCATAGTTTCTCCAGATCTCATCCGCCTTACTCGCCACATCAAGATGATGGGCAGACGATCTCTTAGGCAGCCTCTGGCTGCACCGCTTTCGGGCACATCTACACATTCATCTAGGTTGGTTCGCGAGAGCCGAGACCCGCTCTCCAAACCCGAGTACGATTCCACCCTATTCCCCCTCGATCCCCTTTCTTTCGGTTCCGAGAGGCCAGTGCCAGAGGAGAGATTAGCAGATTTATCAGCACCTGAGTTTGGATCGTTTGATTTTGCAGACACCATGGCCGGCAGTTCTGATGATCGCAGTAGAGGTCCACAACCCGAGCACTGTATTCTGGACCAAGGTGCGATCAACTCCACCCTGATCACCTCCCTTGAGACCATGCAGCAGCAGTTGAGGGATCAGGGAGCGTTCATGTTAGATATGAGGAGAGAGATGGAGCAGATGAGAGCAGAGCGCGAGCAGCGCAGAGACGGGTCAAGGATCCCAGAGGATGCAGCAGCAGTAGCTGCAGCAGCTACCGCCGTAGCGGCGGCTGCCGCAGCAGGAGCAGGAGAGCCACCGAGACCGATGCGGGAGTTGCACAACCCTGGATCGACACTGATGCATCACTGGGTTGTGCTACCATCTATCGTGGGGGACTTCAAGTTCCCCCCAAACACCTTGCAGTTACTCCCCCGTTTCCACGGGCTCGCCACCGAGGAGCCCCATCTCCACCTCCAGGAGTTCCTTATGATTTGCAGTATTGTCTACGACCGTCAGGTGGACTAGGACACCATCAGGATGATTGCCTTCCCCTTCTCTTTGGCAGACAGAGCAGCCACCTGGCTAAAGCATCTGGGGAAGTTTGTTTACACTTGGGAGCAGCTCCGCACCGAGTACTTACATATGTACTATCCACTCGGGCGGACCAATGCCGCGAGAGCCCTGATCAGTAACTTCTCCATGCTCCCCAACGAGAAGTTCCATGAGGCATGGGAGAGGTTCCGAGAGCTGACTGATCGATGTCCGCACCACGATATTTCCAAGCCCAACCTTGTGCAGAGCTTTTTCAGCGGGCTGACACCAGAGCTTCAGGGCTTGGTGAACGCTTCTTGTGGCGGGTCTTACTTCGCCAAGGATCACGACCAGGTCTGGGTAATTTACGAGGAGATGGCCGAGAACTATATGGTGATGTCCCAGACCCGGTTGTACACTTAGGGCAGACCCCAGCAGCCACAACCCATGCAGTACCAGAGGATAGCACGGGTCGACGCCGGTCATTCCAGTTCGTCCGCAGTAGCAGCAGCACAGGCAGAGTCATCAGCTGCGGACATGGGCATCATTAGCGAGAAGTTGGACTGGATGGAGCTGATAGGGAAGAAGCAGTGCCAGGGCATCACTCAGATGGAGTAGATGGCACGGACTCTGAGCGACATGAAGACCCAGCTCAGGTGTCTCCAGGAGGCACAGACGGCTTCCCAGCCCCGTCTTCAGTTGCGAGGCGATCACGGCAGCAGCAGCAGCTCGTCCCAGCGCTCCAGCTCACACCAGCAGCCTAGACAGGTTCACCTTGTACAGGCGAAGCCGTACCAGCAGCCGCAGCCTACCTACCAGTCACCACCGTCTCCAGACTTGCAGATGGTGGTATACCAGCCGGATCAGCCTCTGGCAGTACTCCCGCCACCCCAGTACGATGCAGAGCCGTTGATGGATGTCAACGAGATTTGGTATGACCGCCCTCAGCCCGGTATCCGACGAGACCATCCCGGATTCCGGTAGGGGACCGGAGGTACCTAGCCCCAGCAACAGTCATCAGGACAGGGAGGCCAGTACGGCCATCAGAGAGAGCACCAGTCACAGCAGCAGCCCCCAGTGTACCCACCACAACAGCAGCAGCAGTCGTCCTGTGGTCCCCGTCCCTATCAGCAGGGACAGTCTTCGAGGCGAGATCAGCCTCATCACCAGCAGCAGCAGCATCACCCATACCCCTCTCAGCACCAGCAGCAGTTCCAGCAGCCTCACTACCAGAGAGGCTACCCGTCGGGCTCCCACGAGAGCCCCGCCTTGGATGATATAGCCTGCCTCCTCACGGACCAGCAGGCTACCTTTCGACGGGAGATGGACGAGTTCCGCCAGGAGATGCGGGACATTGTGAGAGGGAAGGCCGCCATCCCTCCCAGATCGAGTCGAACCCCAACAGCCTGAAGCGGAAATCTAAGCAGGTAGCTTGTACTGAGTATACCACTCCTAGTGGTACATTTGGTGATATGACTGGATATCTGTTTGATACTGATTTTGTCACACTTAGGAGCGGTAGGATGCCAGCAGGCGGGGCCTCGTTTGAGCCACATCATGAGGATCCACCCCGAGCGCCAGGCGAGGAGGAGAGCGATACTGAGGCCGCTAGAGATGATGACGGTGGTACTGATGCAACCAAGGATGCTGATTCCACCGGCAGTGCGAGGCCGTCGTTTCACCAGTTCGAGGAGGTGGTACTGAGGCCACCCTTGATGCCGAGCCAGAGCGAGGTACTGAGGCCGCGAGTCTTCCAGTTGATCCAGCCGATGGTGGTGCTGAGGCTACCCATACTTTTGTTGAGAGATCTGTTGTTTTTCCCACTTCTGATGGATCTCGGAACCCTGTTGTGAATAAAGGAAAAGGTTTGGTTTTTTCTGTTCCCACTGTGGTGCGTGATGTATGTGAGGATCCGGTCGTCGAGCCGTCTAGACCTTTTCCTAGTCCTTCATCTAAGAAGGACCCAGTGATCCCCTTCCCTAGAGCCCTTCAGATGGGGAAGGGAAAGAAAAAAGAAAATCCAAAAAAGAGAGATCAGGAAGAGTTCAGCCAGCAGATGATAGATCGGTTTCACATACACCTGACTCTTCAGGAGGCTTTGCAGCACATTCCCCTTCTTCAGCGTTCGTTGAGAGACAGGACTACAGTCAGGAGGAAGAAGAGGAACCACCACTCAGAGATCCATCTGCTGACGAAAGCCACGTGTTTTGCGATCCAGAATCGTCTGCCGGCCAAGAGGCCAGATTCAGGAGCCCCTTATGTCAGATGCCACATTAGAGAGCAAAGGTTCAACCGTACTCTACTAGATAGCAGATCGTCTATCAACCTCCTTCCGGCAGCCCTTCTCGACCGCTTCAAGTTGTGCACTCTTAGACAGAGCAGGATAGTCCTTCAGTTTGTTGATCGATCTGTCAAGAAGCCGAAGGGGTTGTTGCGAGACGTTGTCGTCACTATTCAGGGCCTGCAATTCCCCATGGACTTCGTAGTGTTGGACATGGAGATCCCTGATTCAGTGACTGATACCCCCATCATTCTCGGTCGTCCGTTCTTGGCCACAGCCAAGGCTGTAACTGACCATGATAGCGGGAAGGTATACTTTCGCGTCGAGGGTGAAAGTGTACAAATAGAGACGGTCGAGGACAGCCGAACCATAGACAGGTCATGCTCAGAGATGACTTCAAACACAGAGCAGCTGACAGATCCAGGGCTAGACATCCACCAGGACTGTGACTTTGTGATCACAGACGACGAGGCAGTATGGGCAGACCAAGCAGCACAGGCCATCCTCTCATTTTCAGATCCCTCTGATGCAGAGATGACAGCAGAGGAGAGCTTGGAGAGCACATTCCTGGTCCAGGATAGTTCAGAGGCAGCAGAGCCGGTTCTCGACCGCGACACGGATTTTTGTGATGATGGTGGTGCTGATGCCACCTTAGAGGATGCAGATCCCTCGGATTCAGAGTCTGATTGGGCAGATTGCGAGGATTACATGCCAGATCTGAGTTCCACTGATCCTACAGCTGAGGAGGAGGTATATGCCGAGCAGAGCAGAGACAGTCCATCAGGGCAGCAATTTTTCCAGTTTCTGAGTTTA